>OY365806.1:21136399-21163899 GCA_959347315.1 Bimastos eiseni | reverse complement strand
AATTCGACACCAATTCCTTTCCTCCCCTTCGTCCCTCAATACCCTCCGTCCATTCCTCTCTACAGAAAACAGATCTGAGAATCGAAAAGTATCTGAGATTTGCGTAGACTGAAAACGTGCCATGTTGAACATTGACGTTCCGTAAAGGCAACGCTTCAACAACACGGTCCGTACATAGCCACTTTCAGAACGCTAACCGACGGTGGATGAAAACAGGACCAGTATTTTTGTTGTGCTACATAGATGGATCATTGATCGTTAATTGTTCACTAGTTAGAGGTCAGTAGACTTGCTTCAGTGGATCTACATCGGATGGTCCAAATGAGTCGTCTTGACCTGAATCAGTTATCATTTCAGTTAGTGCAAATGAGATAGGCCTACAATTATATCTTCTGTTGTCCCCTAGTTTATTTTTAGGTTTGCCTCAGCAGTCCATGACGAGGCTTGTGCCATCTCCGACTCTATAGAGGACACATTTGAAACGAGTACAATCAAGCTGAAGTACCATCGGCGTAAAATACCTTAAAAGCATTTATGAATACAGTGAAATAATGGCCTTCATCTATATAAAAAAAGAGAAAATTCTGTCTGTCTTTGTGTCTCTCTGTCCGGCGATGCATTTGCACAGTTTTAGGGCTATTCGCTCGAAACCTTCACCGTTGGCTCGGACAACACCTGGGACGCGCAGTCGAGGGTTTCGTGAACACCGCGCACGCCATCTTCCAGGTCTCCCGGGCCAAACACCTGTCTCAGGACTCCTCAAGGTAAGTTTCCTTTTCAGTCGCCAGGAGCGACACGCGTTGGTCCCCGATCTACGAATGCCGTACATGCGCACGTGATATCTGCCACACCTCTTCTTCTTTTACGAATGGACGGTTTGGGAGATACACGTAGCAGGCATAGAGTTGACAATCGTCTGCACAGTCGGTCAGATGGGTATGTACTTCGTACGCATCAGTGTTTATACACAGTTCCGTTTATGCATTTTCACACTTTTACAGCTATTCACTCGAAACATTCGCCATTCACTCGGGGAACACCTGGGACACCCAATGTGGAGGAGGTCGTGAAACCCGCGGCCACCGTCTTCCTGCTCTCCACGGCCAAAAACCTGTCTTTACCCGTGCAACGCCGGGTTCCCCAGCTGGTACACAATAAACAGGTGCTTATTGCAATCGTTCATTTGCTCTAATATGTATCTCTTTAAACCATAATACATCGAAAGCCAAGCAAATAACATCGGAAAGTACAAGAGCATTATAACGACTCAGCCGCAAAACACTATATGCTTCGATTAAATGGATTGTAAAGCGTTTATATCGTAGTTTTTCCGAACACCAGGCCCATATGCCTGAAGGAAGGCCATCTTCTATCTGAATAATGTGATATAGCCTACAACCTACAACTGTCACGTTGCAGTGTTACTATATATAGAGTAGACCATATCACTGATTGCAGGTTAAAAGGGTCTGTATTTGCGTAGCTAGATTTCAAATATTATTTCAGTCACGGCAGTCAGCCAAAAATTGTGATATCGTGTTCGAATGTAGTTTGATGATGACCTAAAACTCGATTGAATCAGACTCTGGTACTAAATAACTAACATATTGTAATGGTTTACGGTGTGACATTTCATGTATAGGGATCTATCAATCAATAAACGTATATTTATTATTATTACCTCGTGCTCAACGGTAATGTAAAGTAAATCGTTTAACTTTCTCATCTGTACGCGCAAGCTGCATCAAGTGGATTGTCTACAGTCAACGCGTCTCTGAGTAGATACCTTGAAGTGATTGAGTGAAGTCAGAATAATCCTACAAGAATCAAATTCTTTGATCGGCTTCATTGTCACGGTCGTTATTTCAAAGAAGTTGAAAACACGCGAACTAGAGAAATGCTGTTCACAAGAGGGAACTGTTGCTGTGAGGATTGAATCGGAGTAAGACGATAGGAACAGGAGCAGGAGGGGGTGGTCGGCTCGAACTAAGCTCCGAAAAACCAGGTCATTCAGACAAGCATGTCTGGAAGAGCGACCTGGTCCCAACCCGCAGAATAACGTGTACATTATGCATTCGTTAATTATCTAAATGCTAACCCTACATTTGCGTTGTGAGGGTCGGTTAGCCGGTTAGGATCAGGTCATTTAAAATTTCAATATATCTGATGAAAAGAGATTCTTTATCTTGTGCAGTGTGCATGTCTTATGGGCTGAATGGTCAATGAAACACTGTACAACAACTTCAACGAGCGCGTGACATAGAAAATGAATTTTTTTCATTTTATTTTCATAAAGGTGTCACCCCTTGAGATGGTGTCACCCGGTGCGGTCCGCACCTCCAGCACCCCCTTGCTGCCTTGTCCTTCTTGTCTTGTCCTCGTTTCTTGGGCACGTGACGCAACGGCCCTGGAGGGTTGCGTTTAGTTACCTCCAATACTCTCTCCCTTCCATTCCCCTGATACACTCACCCTACCATTCCTCCAATACTTTCACCCTCCCTTTCCTCCAGTACTCTCAATCTCTCACTCTCCGTTAATCCAATGATCTCACCCTCCCTCCCTTACCTCCATCCAATACTCTCACCCTGCTTCTTTATGAAGTCTAACATGACCTGAAAGACGCTAAAAGGTACAGGTCCAACCACAGTAAAACACTTCAGGTTCTTTCAAGGTATTAAAGTCCGGATCATTTGTTGTTGTTTAACATCACCCGACTTCGTTTTCTGCAGTTGTCCCATATCACGTGGTAGATGTGTTTAGTCAGTTTCACTAATTTTTTGACCCATAATATATTCAGGACACGATTTTCTCTGGCGTTTCTCAGGACGTTACAACCCACTCCCTTAAAAATGATCGGCTAATACTTCAGACTGTCCTGCCAATGGCCATTCTGGTTCTGAACGGTTTAATCAGTAAAAGAGACGCAATAAAATCGACTAATACAGCAATTAAAATGCACAATATGATGTTAATAAGCTATAGCCAAGCGCCAAGACACTGGAGACTCTGGCCATCTGTCTATCACTCATCTACAGACACCTCATTATCACCCAAATACAGGCGCCTGATTATCTCTGATAATTACCAATTTAGCTTTATGAGTGGTTGGCTGCTCTTCCTTGAGTGCAAGAGACATAGTACAGTCAAGGAAGTTATAATATGTACAGATTGGATGTGAAATCAGGAAGAAAACGACAATATCTTTCTCTTTCCTATACTAAATTATTCAACGTCAAATAGACTTTAAGCTTCAAACAATTAACACATTTACAAAGAAGATATCTTTACACGAGACCTCACATTTACAAATGATAAATGATCAAATACAATTTAAATAGTTAAATGCATTGAAAATTTAAAGCTATTTATTAAAAGTTGGTGGGCATCTTTTATGACTCCAGCACACTCAACATTAGGTATTTTATTACAAGACCTGCCATAATCATCAAGGTGGTTAATAATAATGACAAGGCTGATAATTATGATGACGATGATGTTGCTGATGATTGGATGTCTTCACGCAAATGGAGCTACATAAAACTCACTTTCACATGCACTTCATACATTTCACTTAACATAAAATTATTTTAATTTAAAAGTTGTGCACATGCTCAGTAACTCTGCATTAAAACAGTTCCAAACAAGTTACCTGCCAGCAGAGTGTTAAATAATAATGCAGAAAAAATTATCGATGTTCCTTGACAAAATTCCTTCCACCACAAAGAATAATCGAACTTAAGCACTGCATTCCATTTACAACCTGCCACAAAAATAAATATCACTAACAAACCTCAAACCATGCATTTTTTTAATTATCAGCAGAAAACTGCTCAGAACTAAGAAAATCATGTAAAATCCGGTTATATTCAATTCCATTACAATCAAGACTGGTTTCAAAAATCAATAAATATTAGTGCAATAAAATGCTACATAGGCTACTTTGAATTTCAGGAAAACACAACAAAACTCTACAACTTAATGGTATATAGTAAAATAGAGCAACAGCTTCAAAGGATGACAGTCAAAATGAAAACCAATGGAAAATGCTGACATTTAAGGAATCAATATATATATTATATATAAATATATATATTGGAAATCTTATACATAAGCAATCATATATATATATATATATATATATATATATATATATATATATATAACATTGGCAATGTACATAATACATATATTAGAAAATGACTGGATGATTTTTACTAAATGCTGCCCTTATTATCCAAAAGCAGTTATGCAAAATACTTTAATACGTAGTAAACTTGTGAACATGATCCAGTATTTAATTAATAACATTAGCAGATTTAATAAATTCAAATACAAGTGGCAAGTCTTATATTGATATGGCAACATCAGTTCAAGCAGCTGGACAAAGCAACTTCACTTAGAAGGAAAGTACAAAGTTATATAGCTCCTTTCATTCAACATCTTTACAAGCACAAGATTTTCAATGGCACAACTTCGTTTTTCATACTTCAAACTGACGAACCATTTACTTATTTTCTGCCTATAACTCAAATCGATCAACGCCAAGAAATGTGAAGAGGCATTTGCCTGAATTATAGCTCTGTATGCCAGTCCATTTACATATCATTATAGTAGCATAAAATCCTTTCCACAGCAACCGGTCACAAAGTTACTGTACAAACAAACTGTATTATACTGAGGATCAATTTCAGATCCACAAAGAAGACCTTTTTCAAACTGCAAAACTCAGCGGTTTCTTAATAGTCCAATCCACAAATGCCACACAATGAATACTGAATCGAATACATCTGCCTTCCTGTCCCTTGGTCAAACATCAGCACTGGCCAAACACTTACTTGCCACTATTTTTATTTGCCCAGTGAAACAACTGATAACCTGCACAAACTGTCATGGGCAATCGACAGTCCCAAGAACAGAAACAGCTACAAAATCTTTCTCATATCTTTTTCTTCTTCCACAACAATAATATATCCGGAAATCTACAAACCTTACCAAGAAACAATGCTAAACATCTCTATAAACTAGGAAGTATAACGCATTATTCATTAAAAAAAAGGGGTATTACGTGGTCAGTTCTTAAGCAATATCAGACCCAAACCAAGAAAATATTTTTAAGTTCAAAAGTTTAACTCTCTTAGCATATTATAGTCTTAAACTTTCAAATTTGACTGCAGAACAATGGTAACATTTAATTTACAAAGGTACAAATAAATCTGGAAAATTTGGTGACTCTAACTGGTTTTCATATGAAGTATAATATGAAGTAGTGCTCTGGTAAATTTATGCATGTGTTAAGTTCCATCACAATCATGGTACTAAGCTTAAAATGAATATATATAAGGTGGTTAGACTAGTAATACAGCTCGAAATAACTGCAATTCCAACAATTCCTTGTTTGGTAAAAAGAAAGATCAAGTGGATACTCATTTTATGTATTCCATTTGATCAAATTTTCACATATACCCTAGCAACACAAATAACTACAGTGCAATTCATATGAGATGCATGTGTATACTATCGAGTTGAATCTAAAACTGCAATCATATGCCAAGCAATGACAAACAGACTAAATGTCAAATACATGTATGTCACACACTGATTGAATGTTTACTAGAAGCTTCTTTAACTGGAATGACAGACTGACCATAAATTAGATTCTATGCAATTGCACGATTTGACACATTTGAAGAACTGCAGTTTCAGGACATAAAAACCATTGAAACCATCCGTGAAAATGTTCAAAACAGTATACAGCATCCTAAGTAACCTAACGCACTGCTCTTCTAAATCAGTGATGGACTAGTAAATTTTAACTAGCCTTACAGCAGACCCATATGGGAGTGATAACAAGTCTTACCACAGACCACCTATGGTTCCACGAACCGGTGCTTGTTATCATCGCAAAATATTATATTAAAAATCTGATTTCACAATATTGTCACTGTTTATTACAACCATACTTCTGTTACTGGTGCATATATAAAACTATTTATTATGCACGAGTCTACTTCAAACTGCAATCATATGCCAAGCAGCGACAAACAGACTAAACAATTATGTCACACTGATTCAATGCTTAGTCCAGTTCACATATATTTTTTAACGTTTAACATTTGTACCATATGCAATTAAATCTTTCATCTTAGTGTGATCAAAATTGTGGTTTCACTTATCATTCCGCAGACCTATAACCAAACACTCGTGGACCAGTATCAGGCTGAGTGAGTGGCGTTGACTTAAATGAAAGACATAGAGTCCTATAACCAAAGATCTTGCTACTGTCCAATATTTGCCAGGTTGATACGTATACATCTATGAACATTTTCTGATAAACTCATCCCTTATAAATTTCACAATATACTAAGACCACAGACAACCAAACTAACTTAGGGTTTGCCAGCAGAAACAAACTCAACTACAATTGCAGCAGCAAAGAATGACAGACTATACTGGAATCTTAAATATAACATATTTAAGTTAAAAACACATCAGGAATGGCTCAAAGACACACCCAGAAACAGTTTATGCTTAAGTATAAATATGAATATTCACAATTGATGCATGTAACCAACTGCAAGATCTAGAACCGGTAAACGCTCAAACTCTTCACGGAATGTATACAGCTGCAAAGTGGAACCGCATAGACCAAAACAACTGCTAAAGAAACAACAGCATGATGCATAAAAATCCTTCACTTCTCATTCAGTCAAATACACTGTAAGCTCCTTAACCCTTTAACGACCGGCGCATAGTAAAACGTAAGGCATAATTAATAACGCTGGCTGTTTTTAAAGGGTTAATGCGTACTTCGTTGAAATGAATTCCAATAGTGTAGCTTGATTCACAATTCCTTAGAAAATGCCCTCAATATGGAACCAGTCTCAATGTGGCACCACAGCCAATGTTATGAGGCTGCATGTACGAAGGCAGTACATACAAAAACATAAAAAAGAAGCGAAAACTCAAACCAGTAGATGCAGCACTGTTTCTACATGTCCAATCAGAAATCATTCAGCACCAGTACCAAGTACCAACACACATAGGCTACTGATCCATATACTGCCAAGCACTGACTGACAACTACTGAAAATGTTAATGAAAACCAGTGCCTTGCGAGTAATGAAACAGACAACTGCTCAATAAAATAATAATAAATAATAATATTAATAATAAATAATAATAATTTATAATAATAAATAATGCTTCTTAGATCCATGACTGACTTATCTTTAACCTCTAGTAAACAGTTGCGGCCGCTAACAGACTATCAAATTCAGACTAAAAATAAATCATTATTAGATAGAACTAAGAGATATCTTTCTCAAAATGAAATTAAGATATCTTCTTCTACTTAAATTTTAATTTTAAAGGGTTTCAAAGGCCAATTGAATGCCAAATAGTGACCATGCATATTTTATCAAAATTTATAAGTGGTTTGAAATTTAAAGAAAGGAAGTGCAGTATTAGGCAATTCTGGCAATGTTTATGTTTCCAAGCTTACAGAATAATTGCATCATATGCAAATAAGTACACAACCAAGTACATTGAAATTCTTTTGCAGATTTCCAATACAATATGACTTGCACATGTTGTACATCATTTACACTTTATCCACTTCCAATTATAAATATGCATTATATATATCCACAAAATATACATATTAACTGCCTGAGTCCAGGTATATCTATAACCATGAACATACATAACACCTACCTCAGAATGGAAATGAACGTGCAAAATCAACAATTATATTCCAAATCAAAGTAGTCTTATCCAAAATTTGGGCAGAATAATAACAACAAATTTAACTCCACATGAGTTATAGTAGATGTTGGTAAATCCAAATCAATGCAAACCAAAAAACCATTTAATAAAAACAGGAATGTTGATATCTGGAATATGCTGCAGGGGCAACACCCAACAGTAAAGCTGCCGCGAGTACCCGGGTACTTGTGAGTACCCGACTCCAAGAATTACTCGAGTAATTTTTTTACTACTGGAGGACCCATTTAATTCCACTTCCGGTCAGAAAATTGCAGTTTCCGGTTCCAGTTTCCAAATTATGGTGAGTTAATTCATTACAAATTGGCAATTGCAGGCTTGCAGGAAAGTTTCAGCCTACACTGGGTCCAGGTTATAGACTTTTATAGTTTCCTTACTTGCTATTAACGACTGCTATATCTACTTAGTCTATTTATGGTCTATGGTAAAAGCCATGCAGCTTGTATTACTATTATTAAGCAGCTTGTATAAACCCCTCCCGGTATTAATGGGTACTCGATTACCCACTAAGCTACTCGACCGGGTACTCGACTCCAAAACTACTCAATAGCAGCAGCCCTACGCAACAGCTCCTTAATCTAACAAATGTCAAAAGCAAAATCAAATGTCCCTTAGAGATGGTAAAGTCAAACCAAAGCAAGATGTTAATGGAAAACAGAGACCTATAATCGTCTAGAGACCAAATGAACAGAAAGCATCTCTTTCAACAACCTGAATCTGCACAGGACAGAGCACATGTCCATAGTTTCTGATGAACAAGAGGAGGTTCCTTGTGTAATTAATACTGATTTCATGCAGATTGTAAGGAAATAGAGACAGTACCAACCGCCAAACTCACAGGTACAACACTGGTCATCCGAGAAACCACCAAAGTACACAAAAGCAACCGAATGTGCCTCACGAGTTCAAATCACACGATTTAGCACCAGGAGAGCAGACCGAAGACTGAAGTAGACAAACTCCCAACAGACAATCCAAAATAGTCTCCAAAAATACTATCATCCACCTACCAAACCAACATTTGTACTTAAAATCAGAAAAAATAAACATCCTTCAATGATAACAGCATCAAAATAATCACTTTGTCTTTTCTTGAACACATGATTCAGTTTTCTCTGTAGGGCTTTCGTTTCTTCTTCAAAGGCCTTGCTTCCTGCCAATCTAAAAGAACACAACGACAATGTCATGCTTTATGACAAACCTGTAAGTGTCACAGTGCAGAGAGCAATAATCAAGTACAATAGTACAAAACAATAGTCTACCACAATACAATGGTTCACATTTAATGTTCTCAGGCCACTTGATTCTAAAGCAATGCACCTTGGGAATGTCTGGGAAATGATGCCATCACAGTAAGACTGTCTGCTCAAAGTGCTTATATTGTCCAAATACAGAATTTACAAAAGCCAAGCAGCATAGCTCTCCCAGTTTGCCTTGCACCGCTTTGCTCATTGATGAAATTTTAGTTTTTGATGACTCTTAACATCGTTTAGACTACTTAGAGAAAATCTGCAAACAGGTTTCTTGAAGTGTTGCCATGTAAATTGGTAGTAACAACCAGTGTTGTATGCAAGACTTGAAACTTCAAGACCATGACGAGACCGAGACAGTGAGGCCCCAAGACCGAGACCGAGACACTAGGTTCAAGACAGTTCAAGACAGTAAAAAACAAGTGATCCCATATAAAAGGCAGTAAAATACTAATGTTTTCGGGAATAATATTCATTTGTAATTTCAATTTAAAACTTATAATGTATATAGGAGAACCACCAATTCCCGAGAACAGTTTCTATATTGTCGCGTTTTATCTTTTTCGATATTTTCTCTTCGGCCTATCTTATAATAGTATAAAGAAAGCACGTCTGAAATCTTCTAGACGATTTTAAACAAGCAAATTCAATAACAAATACCAAACTAAATTGTAAATTTGCGCATATCCTTACTCGCCCTAAGCAACTCGAAGTTCTGATAATTTCGGTTAATGTGGTTTTACATCAATGACAAACGGTATGCGATAGTCATTGTTTTGTCAATAACTTCAAATTGTGTAAACGAAAACTTCACAATTTCAGGTTCTCTTTCATACATTTTTCTGCTTTAAGATAATTGAATTGATTGCAGTATCATGTGACTCGCGCGTTAACCAGAATTACCGTTTCTCGTTTATTCCGGTTTCAGTTTCTAGCGCAAGATTTTAAGACAATTAACGCGAAACTTATCGAGACCACTTGTTCAAGACAGAATAAGACTTTCACTTCAAGACAGTTTCTAGATATTCGAGACACTACCTCGAGACCAAGACTGAGACAGCAGGCTTCCGAGACCGAGACCGAGACCAAGACACTAAAAAACTGTCTCGAGACATCTCGAGACCGAGACACTGTCTCGAGACCGAGACACTGTCTCGAGACCATACAACTCTGGTAACAACTACAACTATTGCACTAATGTTAAAATAATGCCAAAACAATGTCACATGCTGTCACTTCAATTTTCATTAACATTTGAGTGTAATCTCTTTTACACTGTCATAAAAGCTAACAAAAGTTTAATAAACAGCGACTTCCAAATTAATTAAATCATTTATTTCACACATCACTGTTGTTTCTGAACCATGCAGTTTTCTATTCAGATGAATTTGTTGCTATACCTCCAAGTTCATCAGTGAGTGTTGGTGGCCGTGAATCACCATCTGAATAGTTTTCACTGGCTGACTGCAAATCACCCACTGGCTGGGTATCACTGGCTGGATGTGCAACACCAACAGCTGTCTTGCAATCACCGGCTGGATGGGCAACATCAGCAATCGTCTTGCTATTATCACTGGCTGGATGGGCAATATTAGCAATCGTCTTGCTATCATTGGCTTGATGGGCAACATTAGCCGTTGTCTTGCTATCACTGGATTGATGGGCAACATTAGCAGCTGTCTTGCTATCACTTAATGGCAAGTTGTTATCAGCGGTTGTAGGGCAAGTCTTTTCAGTGCTTTTGTCATCGGATGGCAGTGGACTGCCAAGTTCACAGCTGGTAGAAGTCTTAGTCTCACTTGGAGACCGAGTGGCAACTTAACACAAGAGAACAAGGACTAAATAAAGACAGATGAAACATCATACAACATATATATATAATAGAAGAGAAATGTCACGTGTCCATCTGACATAAAAGTAAAAATTCTTGAATGCTCGACCAAGCTCATTTATGTTCACTAGTTAGCACTCCTGTCACGATGGTCAAAATATTAAGAATCTATATTTGGCAGAGAAAGAGGAGGAGGAGAAAAATTAGGTGAAGGATAAGGTGGAGGATGAGGAGGAGAAAGAAGCAATGCAAGACGAGATGGAGGAGAAGAAAGAGGAAATGAAATTGAAGGTGGAGGAAGAAGAGGTGGAGGAAGAGGCAAAAGTGAATTTGACCATTATTAGGTGATATGAATGAAAACACTTAAGATCTTCAGTAATATAAACATGCAATAAAAATATATCATTCTGTCCATATTTTATTTCTCTACAATTATCTGTGATGAAAATTTTACCAGTTCAAGCATATAAATCAAAGTTCATACTAAAAGTTTTATATAAAATATAATTATAACTATAAAATGAACAACCCATACAAATTTTCATGAACAAAATAAAATGTTGCCAGTCATATGACAAACTTATACAAACAAGTGAAGAGCTAAAAATTGAAGAATATAGTTTCTATTCTTTATAATCAATGATGACAACAACCTCAAAATGTTTCAACTTTGCCATCACCGACTTTGAATCCCAATTTCAGCAATGTCAAACATACTTTTTAAATCGAGATTTGTATTTTTGATACATTACAACATTCGCCGAATTATATAATTCTTGTTTTTGAACATGGTTGATGAATAAAAACATTTAACCAAAGGAAAACTTTCTGTATAAATGGTGGCTTCGTCAAAGGTCATGACATTCATCTATGTTAACATTCTACTTGCATTCCCAAGTGAACTCAGCAACTATAATATTTTTACAACAATAAGTGAGATATTAAGCAAAAGATCAAAAAGGAAAATATATGACCTCACTTTGTGCTAATCGTTCACTAATCCTTTACTTCAACAACGAACTTTGAAGTTCGTTTCCCAGTCTAATCATAGTAAGCTAACACGCTCATCACTAAAAAGTTAGTCAGGCAACACTGTCCACAGTCCAGTTGATAAAAATAGGTAAAAATTTTTGTAACAAATGTCATTTACTTGTATTTTGTCCTAATCAAAATGAATATGTTGAATTTGTATTGAATTATTTATATAAAGAACAAAACAACGATATAAGAAAATAAATGATGCATCTGAAATAGCAATTACCCATCTGGATGCCCTCTGTTGGAGCCGCGTCACTGTTTACTGGTTTTCCAATAGGTCGTGGCTCAGCCGTTATGGTGGCTGAGGATGTCGTTACATCAGAAGGAATAGTAACAACAGGTGATTCCTAAAGTTTCAACAACTCAAAATTTTCTGTCTTTTACAATAATATAATAATAGCACAGGTATCCAAGGAGAGCAGCAAGTACAATTAAAATAACTACCTACAAAGATTTATATTAATGTCAAGCAAAATGGAATGAGAAAAAGGCAACATTGTGAAGCGAATCAGTGTTGAAAAATAATTGTAACCCTAGATCAGCAAACGAATTGTAATTTTGAAATAGCAAATTAGAGGTCAGTAAAGTCTCAGTGTTCAAGAGAAAACATTCTACAACAGGTTAACCCTTTAAAAAATGTGCACAATTGCAACATAGGAAGATTTCCTCACACTAGCATAGCAACAAGCACTCTAAGTGCTATGATAGTGAAGTTCGTATACAAAAATGTAGACCACATGAATATCTAACTAATGTTCTGTTGTAGGCAACTTTACAAATAGGTGAATAAACTTTATTAGAGATGCCAAGACTGAAATCTATGCTGCCATGCAAGCTTGAGATTATTCTGAAGACTTTCAATCTTAAAAGAAGAAATGGATCAAAACTCCAAACAATACCCAGCCAGGGCCAGATCAATGGTTAAGAATATCAGGTGATCAAAAGAACTAAGAGTTCTATAATTAATTGTTATAGTGAATTCCACAACATGAGAAAAAATTTTAAAACCCAGGACTATATGGGTTTTAAATTTAGGTGGAGTAATGGGGAACACACTGGGGTGCAGAGCTGAGAAACTGAGTTCGAGACCCATATCCCCCGTAAGGTTGATAAGCCTACTTTCGCTGGGTGGCGGCATTGTTTAAATTAGATGTATAGAAAAATGGGCGCTTTGCGTGGCTGCCGACGGCTAAATTTTACTCCTGTAATAACATGTCATCATTTGCCCATACTGTGTAATCATACTCTGGCCTGACAGTTTGAAATTAAACGAAAATATATTTTAAATATATATATAATTATATTTCAATCCTTACTTTATACTTCTCTCGACTCTCTGGACTCTTCTTCTTCTTCTTGGGGCTTCTCACAGATTTGCTCTCTCCCACAGTCACAGTTGCAAAGGAGGAGTCCTTACACTTCTCAGAGCGTTTGTCCTCAGCAGTACTCTTGACGCCTGTTGTCATAGCAACCGATACTGACGGAACTTTGGCATCATCATCATCACATGGAAACTGAACTAAATTTGCAGCCACTGCCTTTGACCCTTTGCCTGGGGTCGGCTGCAACTGACCTTTGCCTGGGTTCGGCTGCAACTGCTTTGGAATCGATGCTGGGCTGGAAGTTTTAATTGTCTGTTCGCAGTTGGTAATGGTTGATTTCTGTGGTTCTGACTGAAAGGTACAGGCAATGGTAACGCTCACTACAGCAGCCTTCACCTTGCTTGACAAACTCTGTAAACCAAACACATTAGAAGTCTTCCAGGGCTCAATCAATTCATTGTGATGATGTTATGCAACACATCAAAAGATGAAAATGATCACATCATAATAGTCATGAAGGAGCAAATGATTCATTCCAAAACATCACATTCTTTGCAGCATCCAATAATTAGTGACACCATACATTGCTTCTGTTCTTTATTTTGTGATCAGACTTTATCATTTTGTTTAGAACTGATGATGGTCAGTTTATGACCTAGCAGTAATTGTACCACCATCAGAATTTTTGATAAGGCATGACACAATTAGGTAGATCACACATTTCCAATTCACTTCAACCATAACTACACCCCAAGAAAAAGCTCTTTAACTCTTTAACGACCAGCGTGTACTAAAATGCAGAGCCATACCGATTAATCGGGCCGATTATCAGGCATATTGGCAGTATCAGCAACGATAATCGGTGCCGATATTAAGACTTATATGTTTTATTTTAGGATATTATTTTCAGTCTTTGACCCTATAGCATGTAGCCAGAGTTGCATAATCTGTTCCCATAGCATGTAGCCAGCCCCAAGGCAGAGATTGTATGGCTACTTCAGACCACCCAGCTGGCATTGAGCTTTATAAACCCCAGAAGGCTATTATAATAGCTGTTGTGCAGAGTGAGTCACAGTACCTGCTTAATTACCCTGGGCACCTATTTCGTCCCTGCTGGCTGCCCACCGGCCACCACCACTGACGCCCCATTTCAGGCTAAAGTGGCATTTCATAAGGGCAGCTTGTCTGGGGAGGGAATGGCATGTTTGATAGAAGAAGAAAGTAGAAAGTGTTTGTATGTTTTAATTCACCACCAGAGACGTTCCCATCATAATAGTTCAATGTTTGGGGAAAATAAAGATAGCTTACAATGCTCATTCTACTTTTCCATGGCGCGACAGAGACCCTTTTCCGCATATACCCATACCATATAGCTGGTTCACCTGGGCATAAGGTTCATATAACTGTCTTGCTATGGACACATGCAGCTCATCAGTACTAAACAGAGTTGGCAGTACTAAAGGACTGGGCCTGATGTCATTGTACATTTGCCTGGAGTAGTGACAAGAAAGTTCAATTTGATAAGTGTCAACAACACAATACCAACCCTAACTTTTCCCACAGAATGACAACTCACATCTGGATTCATGGATGCTGCATCGGTTGTTGCTGGTACAGCAGTGCATGATGCAAACGCCGGCACTGGAGCCGGTGCCGGAGCAGTGACCGTCACTTCCATAGTCTACAAAACACACAGCTGCCACCACTGAGCAGCATTGAAGAGGCCTAGTCATTGCTTTAGCCAATTGCTTTTAAGATCCTTTACCCACGTTATCAGTCTAAGATTTCAAATAAACCAACTCATTCAGTTCCAAATAAAGGTCATCAAAATGATAAAGACTGCTAAGCACTTGTAGAGAGGTAATTACAAAGGTAATTACAAAGGTCATACTTCAAGTAGAAAGGTAATTAATCCCAAGAAGGAATATTAAAATGGAAATACATGAAACAAATGAAATTAGTCTCTAACATTCAGAAAGATGATTTAAATCATAACTCTGACTGAAAAAAAGAAATAGTTTGTAAAACAAGGTAATGTTGAAGTGAACCTTCAGCAAAGTGGTCCCCAAATGACCTAACCAGAATTGCATCAAAGCGATCACAGAATGGGAAACTTGTATACCCCTAAAGCACAGCATTGAATGTGAAACGAACCCTCCTCTGTGTTCTATTAGAATAGACTTCATCTCGGCTGTGGACGACTGTTGGATGAGTGACTTGAACTGCCTTCAGAATCTCATGAGATGGTGATGTCCTTTCTGCTGCTGTAGCTGTTGCTGCTGGTGGTGGTGGAAAGTCATCCTTTCTTGGACCATCATCCTTCTTACTTCTGTTCTTTCGGTCCTTCTTGGACACAGCTTTCATCCATTCACCAGTTGCTGGATAAAAGAAAGGAAAAAGAAGATCTGAATTGGACATTTGTTATTTTTAAAATCAGATAAAAAAAACTAACATATACTGGTAGTCACCAACAACTTTTGACGCTAAATGAATGATCATGAAATAGGGATGTCCAAATTTTAATAAAATTAATAATCAATTGTGATTAAATGCATGCCTTAATAAGTAGAGGCAAATAAAAAAATTATTCATTGTTCATCTCAAATAATATCATTAATATTTATTGCTTGTTAGTAGTAGCTACTTGGTTAAATTAGTAGTAATGTTAACATCACTCAATTATGTAAACCAACCAGCATGTTAACACTGTCGGGTCTAGAGAGCAACTTGCTTTAAAAGGAATTTATTTGTTAAAATTAATTAACCATTAGCAGTGCTTTTTTCTAGAAATAAATGTGCCGGAACGCATCTGTATTTTCGAAAGAAATAACGCTAAATTTCGCTACCAAATAAAATAAATTACATAGGACACAATGATCACAATCTATACACTTACTTATTAATTTTTTAATGTAACAAATTGAAATTGTAAAGTTTTATATCAAATTCCACAGTTTTTTGCACAACCATTAATTTTTTAATAATTGAAAAAAAGGTGCCGGAACGCCGTTCTGGCGCGTTCCGCCAGAAAAAAAGCACTGACAGTTAGTTGGCTTATAAAATGCTACTTCCACAGATTGATAGAGACTCACATCCCTGACTGAGAACTGTTGCCACCTGCATGGTCAAACATTTAGATGTCTACTTATCTGTAGACCAAGTTGCCCCTTCCCCCGGCCTCACAGGCTAGGGACAGACAACCGCATCCTGTTAAGTCAATGGATAAATCAGTCTAAGGGATTCTGTAAGAAATGGCTTATCTGACATTGCAAAACTCCAAAAACTAAATGAAATACTTAAACCGTAATGCACGTTTAACTGATTCAATACAATTACTTCACATCTTATCAAACCTCCAGTATCTTCATCCTCTTTGGGCAGGTTTTCATTTACAATGCCAGTGTCAGAAACAGGCTTTGGTTTCTTGGTCTGCAATATTGAACAGCAATCATAAAACTGATTTAGACAAAAAGAAAGAAACTAAGGCACTTAGATGAGGAGTTGCCTAGTTAAACACATTCAGATGACAGTTTAAATAAAGACACTTTATATGCACAGCAGCTCAGACAATTATTAAATAGGAACAACAGCTCTGGATTAATTCTATAATCAATTTAATCAACTTGCTTCATGGTTCCTCTTCCTCAATTCAAGCTATGTTGTCTGCTTAAGATGCATATTCCAAACTACTCACAGCCAAGATGTCCAAAACCCACCAGGTAACAACTTACAGCATATGCAATTCTCATACAAAATGATTACACATCCATCTGACCTATACTGTTCAGTCAATAAGAGAAGATTTTAGAAGCCTACAAAGACGAAGAGAAATGTGTCCTCCAGTGAATAAAATCTATCAGCAAAGAAGCACCTTTACAAGCTCTTGTCAGTAGATTTCACATCTGTTAGGAGATCTACACATTATTGTGACAGAGAACCAGTAGCAAACACCACATAAATAATTTCATGGAATAGGTGAGTAAGTTACAGGACAGCTAATTCAATACAGAAGACAAAGTTCAATATATCGTATTAGGTATTCTATGTCGACACAGAAGCCAAGAAGTTCATTTAAGAGAAAAGGACTTCAACAGATCAGTCAGTTGAAGCTCATGACAAAACACTTGTATTGTTCTGATCTCAACAATAATATAAGCAAGTAAGTAAGTATATACTTATACATGTCGCAACAACAACAGGATATATATTTTTATCTCAGTACTTATACACTATCTCTTAAACCCATTTATTTAATCAAATTCTAACCGTACCTTGGTCGGCATAATACAATGTTATTAGCTAAGCACACATCAAAAAGTTATAGCAAAGAACCTCTCAAAACTGATTTTTGCTAGCTGAAGTGATGTACTAGTCCAAACAAAACAGGGTTCAATCAAAAGATAAATTGTTTGCATTTATGGCAGACATGGCTAACACGAGAACAGCAGTGATGTAGCAAGAGGATTCTTACACGTATTTACATCTGTCTGTTTACATCTGTCTGTTTACATCTGTCTATATACACAATGCATTTCTAGAACCTTCTAAATGAAGCGATCTAACAGATCTAAGTGACCTAAACTTAAGCATGGCTGAAAACATTGAGCTGTCCAAGATGGAATCCTATAAAATTTCTAGAAGTAATTACATGCACAGGAGATTCAACAGCAGCAAGACTATACCTTGACCCTTGCGACCTGTAATTCTTGTTTCTCATTCGTTGCCTGTCTGCTTAGTGTTGTCTGTTGCTTGGTAATAACCTTAACTCCTGGGGATCCGTGTCCATCTATGGTAATCACATGACCATCAATATTCAATTTGTGCTGTACAGAACAGAAACACACATAATCAAACATAAAAACCATGAATAAGGACACAGCTCACATGGAATGTTATTATGCCATGATTGTCGTTTCATTATCATCGTACATGTCACAGTTATCACACAATAAATATTTTGATCTCAGTATCTATGGTATGTTATAGATCTGTCAAACCTTATAAAGGTGCTGAAACATGGTATTATTAACAATTTTCATTTTCAAAAATATAAATCAGATAAACAGAGAAGCTTTCTGAGCTGGTAATAAGATGAACTATCACAAGTAAATTAACACAGTACAATCGTATGTACCTAAACACACCACAAATACTTGGCTACTCATATGTTATGTGCTTCTAATAAACTGCAAGGACAAACTCAACACCTGCAAAAAACAGACCTGAGGCACATGAAGACCATTTTAAACCACTCTTATGCAAGACACTTAATTATTGCACCACTGCAATCTTATAAATTAGGCTTTACACAATAAATGACATGATAAATACATGTCTTCAACAGGCACATGACACTGACTTCAATAACAACATCACATGCTCAATGAATAATCCCATATCAACAGTGCCTACATTCTTGATTTCTCTGCTGCTTTTGATACTGTGACCATTCTGTTCTTCTGCCACATTTTCGTCCTGGTTTGAGATTTTTGGCTTTTACCTGAATTACATGTTTGGTACTTACCTTAGTCCACTGGCAATTTGTCTAATAGTGTTTTTTTACATTTGGTGCTAAGCAAGTTTCATGCTTGGTTCTCTTATGTCTATATTATATGTCACACCCCAAATGCACCACACTAAACTTGGATATTTTGTTTCTAAGTGAATGATACCAAAATCCACATTTCATATGTCTTGTGACTCATCTGTGCAGCTATTTTCAGCTGTTCCTGAGGAGGATGACAGCCAATAAACTCCTCCTTAACTCATCAAAGATTGAATTTCTGCTAATTGGCATTTTACAGTAAAGTAAGAAATTTAATTGGCCTAAACCTTAAATCTTTGAATCTGGATGACTACAATCCTGAAATGGCAAATGTTGCTTGTAATGTGGGCCAAAATTTGTTATTCTACTGTTTCACAATGACCAAATAAATAATGTCTGTAAATCTTCACAAAATTATGCACATTAATGACATTAGCAGAATTTGAAGTTGTGTCCCAAGGTCCTCAAGGATATCTCTGGCAAATGCATTGGTCAAGATATTAGTTATAAACTGTGACTTCTGTATAGTCTACTAGCTGAGAGCCAATGCAGTGTTTCTAGCAAACAGTGCAAGAATTCTGGCAAGTTACCATGATTTGCAACAGCAGACTGCATCTGTTGCATGTACATGAAAGTTTAGCAATCGAGCAAGGACATCATCGCAATTACAGTGTTTACCAGCCTATGAACTCAGTAACTCATCCATTTATTTAGAAAATATTTTTTTAGTAAAACACCAATATTTAAAACATAGGTAGAATATAGACAGACAATGTGATGAGACACATATGCCACAACATCACATTTCTTCATTATATCTAAATAATACTAGCACATAGTCACAAACATATGTCTCCTCAAATTTCAGTTCTAAACAAGTTTTATGTTTACATTTTGAACTTGATCTTCAGTGGTTGATGACATAAACCAGTTAACGTTTTTACTCTGAAAGGTTGAACTGGCCCAACAGTAAAAGCACTGACTGGGGCCAGAACAAGGGCTAAATATCTGGCAAGCAAAGAGTTTATATAACACACTTGGTTTACCTCCGTAAGTCCTCACTCAGCCAGCAAGTAACTTCAAGTAGCAATGAAACGAAAGTGACAAATTTATACATGGCAAGGGGACAGATTGGGGACAGAATAGGGTACCAAGAGATCAATAAGTCTCAACACTTAAATGCTATTTAAAAGGCAGATATAAAAGGAAAGACATTGAGTCCTAAAACTTGCTGTAGAATATAATCTCATTCTTGTTTGTGGGTACTTACAAGGAAAACCAAACCAAAGAGCGGACTGCAAATGACACATTTTATGTAAAGCAAATAATCCTTATAAGAATATCTTGAAACAGGAAACATCTGATAATGTAGATAGGGTGCACTCAATTTGCTACAAATGATAAGTCATGTAGGTATCTTCGATGATTGATCAAAACTGCTAATTATGACAACCAGGATTGATGCTATAACAGATTCATAAGAGCTCAAATGCCAGCTGTTACTGAAGTTATCTTATTGATTAATTGCCTTTGTTATAACCTCACGGGGTTGACATGATAAACTGATCCTGCTTCCTCTCTTTGTGTTTCAGTTGAGGTATTGATACAGGTTTATACTGGAAAACTTACAAGAATATTTTAAGTTTGTTTCTAGGACACCAACGGAAATCACGGGTGTTATCTCTGTATTATTAACTATCCTGCAAAATAAGTGAGTACATTTTCAACTGACTCAATAATTATTTATCCTCATCTCATTCCTTGCACTGTGCTGATTGTCTTAACTAGCACTGTCTTGGCACTGGGCATTTGCTGTTGTTGGTCCCTCTACTTTGAATGACTTTCCTCCCTCACTTAGGGATAAACTAATACTTTACTTCTTTCCATCTGCCTATCACACTTTAATGGAGTTTATTTCCTCTACGTTTCTGTACTGACAGCACCCATGAATATTCTTCTTCTTTAGGTTCTCTGCCTTAAGGCAGGTTTGAACTTTCAATGTCGCCCATGAATACTAATTAGTTATTCCGCAAGGCGCTATATATATTATATATAAATACATTATGTCATCAATCAACATTGAACACATGAAGTTTCTCTGAATTGAACTTTCATGCTAAATAAAGAATTATGTTGGGACGGGGTGATCACTGTCATTCATTCAATAATTCTGAGCATGTATACAGCGTCCCTTCAAGAAATCTACTCAGGAGTGCTCACAGCCCAGCCACAACTAAACAAAAAAAGACTTGAGGGACTTGTAAAAACTTGACTGTTGGGCCACAAGCAATGAACAGAGCTCAAGTAGGAGATAATTCCATATTGAAGGGTCCACAACCAAGAAAGCATGGCACTGCCTAATAGCCAAGTGAGCACGTGGAACTATAGAAGCTCACCCCTCGTCGTAGAGCGAAGCACCCGACGCGCTGCAGCGTCAGACTGGGCAGCAGAGATCACGCAAGTAAGATTGAGCATAACAAAGAATGCAATGTGAAGTAAGAGCAGCAATGCGGTATATACATCGCTCACGTATGCAGAAACAGGGGAGAATTTATTAAACTGCCCAATAAGCGGAGAGGCCGAGCGCAGAACCCGATCCAACCGCCCCAGAACCACAAGAGGATTGTCACTCCCAACAGTTGCAAAATACATGTATACCTATGTCACTGGTCATCTCTGCAGTGTAAAAAAAGACGAATAAGATCAGTGCATAAGCTAGCAATGAAGCGGACACATGTATAGAGTGCTAACACCTTCATTTTCTTAGCTTTGGCTATATAAGGGCAGGTGGTCAATCCGACCCGCACCCTCTCCTCATCTTCCAACCGACAATGAATAATCAGGGAACTCATTATAACAGAATTGGCTGGGAATGTAGGTGGGCAGAAATCTTGTGACAAGTGTCTGCCCTGGAAGGATTTTGAACTCCCAACCTCTAGATTGACATTACAGCATGCTGCCCACTATATTGTCAAGTGCCCTCTGCACTGCAATGCTGAATGAACTCCATTAATTGTCCCATGAATAAAAATGCCTAAAATCCTATATGAGTTTGCCCACAGAGCAATGTCATACGATAAGAACTCCAGAATATACGTATTTAAACTTGCTATACATAACAGCTGGCAAAAGCAAACGAACTTCACCCCCAACACAACGCTCTTTACAAGAGGACTGGGTGGTTAGATCTCTTGAATGTCACACAACCTACTCTGGATAGTTCTCAGCTCTTTGCGAGTCACAACTAAACGCCGGCTAACCTGATATCCTTAAACTCACCTTCTTCTGCCTGGATTTCTTATATTTCCTGTCATCGTCATCATCAAGCAAGTCAAAACTCGGCGGCTGCGCTGGCGACTTAAAACCAAATGCAAACACAAGAACTGCGCACAACACTACACCTACAACGGGGAAAGCGAATTGAGCGCTGACTACTTCGGACAATTCCATTTTCACAGAGAATTTCTAATAAATATGGCAACGTTTCTGACTACATTCATCACCGTCGTTCCATCGTACATCAACAAACAACTTTTGTGGTAACGTCAGCGCACTGCGTGCTGCGTCATCAGTTTCTGAGTCAATAACAACCATCAATGAGTCAGTAAGTTTGCAGTAACCAGTAGGGCTACCGCGGAACATAGGTACTTGCGATTCGCGAGTACCCAACTCCAATAATTACTCGAGTAATTTGTGTACTCGAGTACCCCCATGTTTCCACTTCCGGTCGGAAAATTGCAATATTTTTTGTGTAACTGTAGCAACAAGCAAAAATTTTCTGTTTCTTTGGCTGCTCAGTAGCTTGTTATTGTTGTTACATTGGAGATTTAACTTTATTGGTGCGCCAGAGCTTTAGTTATTACCTATATGCCTAAGAATGCTATATGCTGTCGTCTACATAGTCTATCTATGGTCTTCAGCAGAAGCCGTGCAGCTTGTGTTAAGCACTTCCGGTATTAACGGGTAGGCCTACTCGATTACCCGCTAAGCTACTCGACCGAGTACTCCACTCCAAAACTACTCGATAGCGGCAGCCCTAGTAACCAGGCTTAGACCTAGGCCTAATCGTAATCGTTATATCGTTGAGTCTTTCTACTGCCGCTAAGCTCATTTTCCCAATTTAGTCTACTAGCGGCCAAGTTGTGTAAGTTTGTTGTTGAAAACTATTAATGTTCTAAACGGAGAATTCGATTTTTAAAATGTCGATGAGGCTAAATGTATACAACGTTAGGCCTAGTAGCTTAGCCTATTCCACTGTTTGCGCATACTAAGGCTATTTTTGGCCTACAAGCAGAGATGGAGGCTATAGAAGGGGACAGAAAGGACGGTTTATATGTAGGCCTGTACGTCTTCTTCTATATTTCAGGTTGGGAGATGGAGCTACTTTTATCCCCTCCAATATTTCATAAAATTTATGTAAAATTAAATATTTGGGCCTAATATTTAACATTTCGACAACGTTTTCCGCTGTTGAGCCTTTTTTGCTGTATCTATGTTTCCGAATTAACGTTTGTCTCCGATCTGCCCCACCCCATTTTTTCGACCTGTCTCCCTAACCCAGGACCAATTTAAATAACCGCCGATGCCTAGGTCTGTAATAAATCTACAAGGTTTGCGTATTTGTGCGAAAATGATAGGCCAATTTACCGTCCGTTGCTTGGCAATATGGTATGAAATTGATTAGTCTAATTCTTAAAATTCATTATGATAGCAAGCTAACTTGCACAAAACATCATGTCATTTCATAACGTCGTCGTCGCTTCGCGACGGTTGGCTACATGAGAGAGATTAGCCTAGCATCGTCTATCACGTAGGACTACTACGCTCACCAGGCTAGTTCCTTTTAGCCCAGTCCACATAAAAATGTTGTCAATCCAGGACATTCTAGGCCTTCACGATTCCTTTTCCCTTCAACAAGACCTGTCATCAAACTGCCCTCAATGTTGTCCCATGGATGTCTCATAATATGTCCGAAGTAGCGCAATTTTCGTGCCTGGACGTGTTGCAACAGTTTATTTCTGGCCTATGCCAATTCGTATAGGCCTACCTATACCATGCCTACCATGGGCTTCTTGGTCATCATTTTCGTCCAAGAAATTCGCATCATCTTTCTAACGCACATTTCTTTAACGTCCAGGCTTCACAACCATGCGTTGCTACTCGCCATAATAGAGCTCCAATCAGTCGTAATTTACTCATACTACTCACGGACTTGTTCTTCCTTCATTTCGTCAACTTGACCATAATGCTCAACCCCATGGCCAGCCTTGATTTCACCATAGATATAATAACTATTTATGGATTTCACCTCGCTCGCTCAGTCCGCATCATGGCGCAAGATATAGGCTACACCGTGGTCCGCATCTTTCGCCAGTCGTCATCCTGCAGCCCAAATACACGAAGGAGTTTACCTGCTCCAGTCTTCCGGTGCTCACGAAATGCGTAATTTCTACAATTTATGGTGTAGGCCCAATCGTGAAGAAGAAAATTTTCTCAAAAACTAAAAGCCCAGGACCGGTGCGTCTAGTTAAGTCTAGATCGAAAGGTTTGCTGAGATAGCAAGTGCAGAACTGTGGCGTTCTGCCGCCCGAGCGCCTGCCTAACGCTAACGGACAGTGTCGACTCCAGCTTGCGAACACGTCTGGAGTCGCCCGAGTCACTTCGCTGTCAAATCTCAATGCCAAAAGGTTACTCTCTATATCTACCAGGATGTTCGCTCTCACCAGTAAAGATTAAAGATGGGCCTCTTCTCCAAGATAGGTAACACGGCTCGAATTAGTAACGAGGTCTGACTCTGTCTATTCCGCGGTCGCCGGATGGGCAACGTTCTGAGGATGGCCGTACTCAAAACAGGGTTCATAATCATACCGGCAGGAGTCTTCCTCGCCTTGCATACCTTCCAAGCTACTAGTCTCGTTTTCCTCTACCTGATGTCGTACCGTTCATCATCTTGTGACTCTGAAACTATCGCCAAATAGGGACACCAAACGTTCTCTTAAGTTACGAGGTTCAGACATATTTGAAACAAGTCCATAAGCCATTTCGGCCTATACAATTATCGGTAGCTAAATTCAACGTCTTGTACTCCTAGACATTACTGTTCTCAACTCTTTAAACTCTGTCGTCCTAGACACTACAAGTCGCACAGCTCTTAGTCATGTCATCTCCGACACTTACCTATCACGCCTTCTGCTCAACACGTATCTCTCTCGGTCTATTTCCGTATATGGCATAAACGGCCTCACACGTATATTTTGTCATGCACATTTGACTGACTACGTTCCCGTCCTCTGTGTTAGCAGTTACCCACCAACACTGATATATTCTGCTTCGATAAAAATTACACTGGCATGGTATTCACGGACTCTGCTAGTGAAGGTCTTCTGTCTATAATCTTCGCTATCTGCACACAGATCTTCGATCCGACCTACGCACGAGGGGGCCCGACCTCGCACTTCAGTCAGTTCTCGGAACTGTGTGTGGCGACAAGCAACTATGTATTCACCTGGATACCCGATTACCCAAACGTACTCGTATAGATGACTTCGATCAGACACGCAAGCAGATACCCTTCGGGAAAACGGGAGGAGTATCTATGACCAACGTAGGTAGCCAACAGTAATATTTACGCATCGATCAATTCTTCGTCTACTGGTCTACTTGTTATCTCTAACCTGGGTTTCCGACTACCCAGACTTTCACTTGCCTCTTGGTCCATTTCCGACTGCTCAGACTTTCATGTCTGCGTTCATCTGTTTCATACTTGGGTATCGGACGACAAGGGACAACCCAGACTTTCACGTGCCTCTTGGTCAATTTCCGTGTGCGGCATACCGGCCTCACACGCATAAGTTATCATGCACACGATTGACCGTCCTCTGCGTTGGCAATTGTCCGCCAACACCGTAATATATTCTGATACTCAGGAAACTGGGAGGAGTAACTATGACCAACGCAGGTAACAAACAAGAGTATTTATCGAAAGACCATAAAACCATCCAGAAGAGTTATTTGACTTGTAACCTGAAGGTATCAATTGGCACCAGTGTTTTCTCTTGTTTGTAACTTGCTCTTCTAACGTGTTCACCCTCCACGTGTAATTCCAGCGGGTCTTTTGGGAATTTCCCGGTATTTCTATCGAACGGCCATCCGAACTCATTCACGGTCATCCACGTTACCTCTATATTTCACACAGAGCTGTATTATTATAATCACTTCTTTCTCTGAAGCAATTGTACTCTCTTATACACTGGAACGAACCACGGACAGATCTTTAGAGGAAGTCCTCGAAAAGAGATTATGCAGAAAGACGATTCTGCAAGAAGAGATTCTGCGGCTAGTCCCGCAAGTAGAAGCCTCGCGGAGAAACCGCGAGCAAAGATATTGCAACTAGACATTGAACTGAATATACTTCGGTAAAACTAGAGGAGTAACTATGACCGACATAGGTAGCCAAGTAGAATATTTACCGAAAGACCGTAAGACAATAAAGAAGACATACTTCGGGGACACCGCAAGTACAGATATTACGTTTAGTAACTCAAGTAAAGATACGCGGGGAAACCGCGACCTAAGACATTGCGATCAGACACGCATATCAACAAAATGCTGGTAAACGGGTGGAGTAAGTATGACCACGTTAGGCAGCCAAGTATAGATGTTTACGGAAAACCGTAAATAGAAAAGAATATGCGGAGACACCCGCAATTGATGAGGTTTTCGGCACCAAAGGGAACTTTCCCTGTATCTAACGCACCAATGGGGTCACCCTCCCCGTATTTATTGAACGTATTTATGTTTTCCAGTAAGTGTCAACGGCTTCACCGGTAGCTCTCAGTCTGTTTCCAACGGCTTCACGTGGCCGTCCTTCCCGTCTTTTAACCAACGTGTACACTGGGGAATTCTTCCCGTAAATTGTCTCAACGGTCGCCATTATCTGTCTCGATGTAACGTTCGGTTGCTTGGGGCGTTACCCGATCTCTATTTCTCACGGCCACCGACGGGGTCACGTATCCGACAACCTGCTGGAAATCGTGAGGAGTAACTATGACCAATCTAGGTAGCCAACAAGAATATTTCTCGGCCACCAGAAGTCCCACGGGCTGCACGGTCGGGGATTTTTCCCAGTCTATCTCTCGGTCGGCCGCCGCGGCCTCTCTCGATATACGCGCGGTCCCTTCTGGGACTCACCCAGTCTGTATCACTCACGGCCACCAACGGGGTCACCATCTTCCCCGTATTTCCAAACAGAACTGTCATTCATTCATTTATTTCACCAACAGTGCGTAGCACTGTCACCTACAGTGCGTAGCACTGTAGGTGACAGTAAGCAGAAAAGCACAGAAAGCACAGAAAAGCTCAGAAAGCAGACAAGAGTACAGTGAGCTGAAGAGAGCACACTGCGCACCTTACCTCAACTTTCCCTACGCTCTGAAGCAGTGATTCCCAAACTATGGGTCGCGACCCAAAAGTGGGTCGTGGTGTCTTGTCAAGTGGATCGCCATGCTTCAGGTTCGCTTTAAAATAGTTCCAATAAATTCAGAAAAACAAAATGACAAATTGTTCTCTTGGCCTTTTTTGTTGTATTGTCACTACAGTACACTCCAATGAGTAGAGCCTAGTTTAGAGTGACATCATTGTATCGAGCATACAATATTCAATGCATGCATTGAAATTTGACGTTTAAATGCTAATTAAATTTTAACACAATATTGTTCGCCTTTGTGAGGTGG
>OY365806.1:20908234-21136199 GCA_959347315.1 Bimastos eiseni | reverse complement strand
ATAAAACCAGAATTGAGTTCGGTTTTGGTGGCATTTAATTCAGGCGCACAGGGCCTACAGGTAGTTGCACATCACGTTGAATATATTGGACACAGGATATGCGATTTTAGCTTTAACCCTGCCGATGTTTTTCCCAGGAGCTTTATGTAAGGTTGAGTGTCGTCAATATAATTATGATATGAGATGTCATTATGTCAGTAATCAGTATATGATAGACAGTTAGCCTATAGGCCAAGTTTCTGGCGGAACAACTTAATGTTACGGCATCACAACCAACATGTCAACGTGTTCGGATGACAACAATGACCGTAAGATGTTTAGACTTTAGAGTTAGGCCTGCAAAAGAAAACGTGCACTCAGAAGGTATCAATTGACGAGCCAGGTATGTAGAGGTGCTTAAGCGCAAGTGGGGCGAGGAGGCTCAGGTTGACCTATATATCGTGATGAATTTGTCTTCCACCAAGCAAGATCGAGTATACTGTGTCAGTCTGTGTGCGAGATAGACTGTAACAGGAAATTGCCATCCTCCGACCGGAAGTGGATGAGTCGGGTACTCGCGAGTACTCGGGTACCCGCGGCAGCCCTGTACGTATGTATGTTCCGATGCGTGTGTATATAAACAATAAAGCATTCAAGCAAACAGACTGTACAGACGCCAACATAGGATTGCGTTACTCGACAGGCAGACAACAAAATATCTAAAGTGCGAAGTTGCATTTCAATTATATAGCAATTATGTAGCATGCTGCACATTTAAATTTATCGTGCACCAAAGTGCGGATAAACAGTTGGTAAAAAAATACTTACTTATTTACATACTTAGAAATTCGTGAACTTTGCTAAAGGTCAATTAAATGACGTAGCTAATGATTGCGTCTACGTATTGTCTCAGGCCCAGCTGCTTGAAAGAGACAGACCAATTGACGTCATTGCAAATATTAGCGTAGCACGATCGATGTCCACGGACAGCCGCGGGCGTTAAATTCTGAAAATGTGCAAATATCTACCGAAATGCTTCCTATTTCTGCTGTGCTAACTGATGTTTCTATCGAATCTTCGTCGAAAGGCACAGGTAAACCCAAATTATCACAAAATAACGATTTTTTTTCGAAATTTATGATGTAACGATTTGTAGGATTAGGCTGAAATTTTCGAAGTAGGCCTAACGCCTTTTTCGATCAAACTCATTATAACCTCTATAGCGCCACTGTCCCCACAAGTTATATGTATAGGGCTAGGACCTACTTGAGCCGTATTTGAGTAAGCTTTGAGACTCAGTGACTTCTGCATACCTCAATTAAGATACATTTGTTAGACAAGGTTTTTATATATCTGTCTGATTTTTAAATTTCATTTAATATTTAAGTTTACTTGAATAAGCTGATAAAAGTATTTCTATATTTTCAAATTTAAGTTTATTTATTTAATTTCTTGTAATTATTGTCTATATCAAATAAATTCTTTATTTTAGTATACTAGTAGGCTAACTAAGTCATATGCTCAAATAAATTCTTCTTTGAGTATATGAGTAGGCTAATTAAATTATCGAGATTCGGTGACTTCTAAGCGCAACAATTATATCTCCTATATTAAAATATTTAGTTTTTTCCTACTGAATACAGAAAGACTTGTTCGTCGCTTCAATAGGAAGACAATAGATTGGCTTATTTCTACTGAACCCATGAGGAAGACGCAAGAATCTCGTCCGCAGGAGGTGAATGTTCAATTATGCTAATGATTCAGATGGACCTATCAGCCAGGCTTACTGAAAGGTGTTGAAGTAGTTAACAGTCCGTTTAGACTCAACAAGTTAGGCTAAATCAACGGTTACCAACCATCTTTTTTGTTGTAGGACTACTCCAAAACCAAACAAAATTATTTTGCGTATCCCAATATAAAAATCTTTTTAGAAGCTTTTTTGGTAAGCCTAATTTATTTACTTAGACTAGGTTATTAGAGTAAGAATATGGGTTGTAAATTATAATATTATTAATGAATTTTGCTAAATTATTTCATAAATCTATACAATATTTGACAAAGCTGCATGTGACGTCATTTTGTGAGGAAAGAAATAATAGATGATCATAAAATAAAACAATAGCAAGAAAATTATTTAACAATATTTAGTATACTATTGTTATTGTATAACTAAAATATGAAAAAATACGGCATTTCAAAACCTGCAATTATTATCTGTTTCTGCAAAATAGATTTTAAGTATAATTTTATTTCTTGTGTAGGCCAATCCCTTGGCGACAGCTGTCTTACCACCGGTTGAAAGCCACTGATTTGGGCCTTCATTTTAAGTTAACGAATAACTGCTTGTCTAATTTAATAATAGGCCTACTAGGTTTATGCAACCAAATCCACATAATAGGTTAATCTATAGGCCTAACACTCTGACTTGCTCTAGACCGAATGTGATATACTAGCCTGGATAAAGAAGGAGTAGAGGGCGACGCTTATGATCTATGTTATCACACAGTGTCGTTAAACTGAAACTACTATTAGCAAGCAGTCCATACATGTAAGTCTGAGATTTTTTTGTCGTGTAAGCCTAGGAGTACATTATTTTCCTTACAATGTTTTATTGACTTAAAGAAACTCAGTTAAAGCCTTATGTTAGTTATACAACATCAGCGTATTGATAAATTACACAGGTCACAGAACTCCGGCAATTTTGGAACAGTACATTCTGACCGCATTTCAGTTCTGTCAGCTCTGGCACCGTCAATCCATGACAGTGTCATATTTCTTCTGACCGTCAGTTTACTTTTCATAGGCTCTAGATCTAGGCGTATAGATGTCCGAACTATTAATCTGTGTTTGGATCTTTCATTTCTGGCGAGGCTGCCAGGACTTAAAGCTCCGTAAGACATGGCACCGCCGTCACTGACACCGCCAATCTGTTATCTGACATGTGGTTCTAGCTGTTACTCTCGAATTGTATTCGAGGGCAACAACTAGTCCGTCCGCCTGTCAGCTCTGGCACCGTCATTCCCTTACGGTCATTTCTTTCTTCTAACCGTCAGTATACTTTTCATATGCTTTAGATATCTGTCCGGACATTTAATCTGTGTTTGGATCTTTCATTTCTGGCGAAGCTGCCAGGACTGGAAGCTCCGTAAGACAAGGCACCGCCGCCACTGACACTGCAAATCTGTTATCTGACATGTGGCTCTAGCTGTTACTCTCGAATTGTATTCGAGGGCAACAACTAGTCCGTCCGCCTGTCAGCTCTGTCAGCTCTGGCACCGTCAATCCCTGACAGGTTCATTTCTTCTGACCGTCAGTATACTTTTCATAGACTATCTGCCACGACCTTTAAACTGTTTTTCGATCTTTCATTTCTGGCGAGGATGCCAGGACTGAAAGCTTCGTAAAACATGGAACCGCCGCCACTGACACAGCTACTCTGTCACCTGATATGGCGGGCTAGCTGTTACCCTCGAATTCCTTCCTTCGAGATCTGTGGCGCAGTGAAGCATTGTCAGAATGACGCTCGCTACTCGATGAATCAGAATTCCGGACAGGAGCGACTAAAGACAATTCAGTTGACTCGTGGATGCAGCTATAGGTGAGGATGAGTTTTTATTAAGGTTTTGGACGAATCCAATAGATTGGTTGCTGGTGAATTTTCAGGCTATATAGAAAATGTTAGACAATATTATAGATAATAAGCCACGCATGCCTTAATTGTTTCCATCCTAGATCTTCTTTCTAGGTCTCTGTCTTCTTTTCCCTATTTATCCTAATATCCTTGAATCTATACTGTTGTAACATAAGACTATCAGTTTCAACGTGCATGTCCACTGTATTCTGGCTTTCAGATTTTCGGTCTGTTGGAGAGCTATGCTGGATCCTCAATTGGATAATGAATCCTGATGGCGAGTTTACTTGATGCAACCATGGATTGATGTTGATATGTCTTGGACAATAATTAAGAGTGTTACCGGCGCTAGAGAATCCATTGGGTTCGATTCTGTTGGGCCTAACCACTTAATATTGTTATACTGTCTTTTTCGTATTTCGGTGTAATCTGTCCAACTCCCAGTTTTACTCTAGATCTCTTAATTTCTCCTTTCTTTTATCTCTTTGACTCAGTCTTATTTTTTAGTTTCCTGTCATAATGCTCCCTTGCTTTGTGTCGTTTTGGCGTTTGCTGTGAATGTAGGCCTCGGTTTAAGATCCGTGCATCTTTCTATTAATTACAAAATTTTAGATACATCAAGGAAGAGAATGACGAAACGTATGCAAATCTGCTGCCAAGTCTGGTAGGGTAAGTGCAGCGCACGATATATCATTACCAACGGCAGTTTGTAATGACATCGCGCGCTGAAATGAAGAGAGAGAGATCTTGGAGTTCGAAGATAGTTCGGCGTTGGCCTCAGGTCTGTGATCAACACACAAGTCTTCTAAGTCTATGCTTGAGAAATGTGATGGCCAAATGCATCACATTTCTCAGTAGGGCCTTAGAATCAAAGCACATGCATTTGGGTAGTCCATTCACGGCAAGCCTCTCCAGCAGTTTTACTTTTCATTTTCACTTTAATGACTTACTTATCGTCTTTTATTAGAGCCTAATCGCTTTTGCGATTTAATAACAAAGGGCACGGCGACTAAGCAGCTAGAGACTCTAAATCTCTGCTTCACATATTCCAATCTCTGGCTCATTTTAACTGAACACATACATGTATTTCACTCTTAATACTCTCTCTATTTTTGCATCTCCCATCAGAGGCGTCAACCCCCCCTGAGTGATGGAGGCAATCTCCCCCCCTATCTGGACGCTCCTGTCTCCTATATGGGCCTCTTATTGGATTGTTTCAGAGTCTCTCTTTCAGTCTGTCTGTCTATCTGTCTGTCTATCTGTCTGTCTTCCTAATTACCTACATGTTTGTCTGCCTTTGTCTGTATATACATGTATCTATCTGTTTGTGTCTATGTATGCATGTATATATGTGCCTATATCTCTATATATCTATCTGTTTGTCTGTCTGCCTGATTTTATGTCTGTCTGTCTATCTATCTTTATGTTTGTCTGCATGTATCTCTCTCTACCTGTGTGTCGACATTCTGTCTGTCTATATCTTTGTCTGTCTACAAGTCTAAGTGTCTATCTATCCGTCAATCATCAATGTTTATATTCTCTGTCTGTACGTATCATTCTTTCTCTGTCGTTTTACTTTTCTATGTTCCTCTGTTTCTGGCATATATATATATATATATATATATATAGGCCTATGCATCTCTTGTTTGTTGTTACTCTATCACTCTTGTTCGCAATCATCCAACTCTGTTTTCCAGTGTCACTCTGTATCGCTGCATGTCCTATCCCTCGCTTCCTGTTAACTGTCTAATTCAATTGTAGGCCTACCTGTACATAGACAATTCGATCAGTCTTTTATCTATATAACTCGGAGCGTGTATCGTTTCTGCTCTTTCTACGTCTTCTGAAGTCTCTGAGTTGCGAGAATTCACGTTTTGTACACTACCAATGGGAATGTTTGTCTTGCGTTTCCATTCCAACAGAATGACAATTCAATAACAATAGCAACTGTGTCTCACGAATAGGCCTACTTATTACTATAGAGTATTGGATAACACAAATTATTCAAGTTTTGTATTTTATAATAAATAGTGGAGGTCCTGGTGGTAAAAACTAAACTGACTAAAATTCTAGGCCTACTGCTTGGGAGCTGATGTGAACGGACTGCGGAGACCTTTGCCAACACCTCCTGGTGGCCTCTGGACGTGCAGTTAAACCAGCCAGTTGGTTGATTGCTTGGCAAAGATTGGCAACAGTAGGCCTACATGTAACATCGTCACATATAGACCTACTCCTATTAATTATCAATATAATGTTCCGTTGTAGGCTATGCCGTTGCGAGTGTTCGTAAACTGTGAAGTGGCAATCAAAGATTTTCACAGCAACTCGATCACAGCATGCACGATTCCAACATTATGATTATAATTAGCTTGGCATCCAAAAGGAAACAGCAGCACACAATTTTTATGTTACATCGATAGGGCAGAGCGACGAATGTCTGCACTCTACAGCTATTCGCTGACACGGGTATGATGTCAACGACTATGCCTATAGCCCCTTTCTGGTGAAAGATGATCGACGCTCGTCTGAATATGTTATTCGTCGAATATTCGTCGAGGCTCAAGGAGGACGTAAAATATGCATGATGTATTTTATTCGATCATATTATGACACTTAGCATCATTTAAGGCCCGCGCTGAGAACGCCTCTGAGAAAATATCTTTAAAGGGCGAGTCACGCGCAAAACTCTGACGATGGCGCTATATAAATGTCATCGCCCGACAGCCGAGGCGTGGGAGGACTACGAATGAAGCTGTCTACCTGAAACCTGAGAGGGGAGACATCAATGGGTTTCGCCGGAGGCAGACGGCCTCAATACAGACGGCGAGAAGTATGCAAAGATAAACGGAGTGTCAGGCAACGAAAACCGACACCTCGAGGCAGACGTTAGAGCCGCCTGCCCCTCTCATCTCTGCGACGCACGGAGAAGAAAATCATGAACCAGCTGAAGATCTGGTCTGGGTGGCTTGTTGACACTAATCAAGAATAAGGGACAATTCCAATACGACGGCGCAACCTATTAGGCGGTATAACTATAATAATGTCACTCGATCCCTGGAACCTATTGCCTGTCTATGACACTAACAAGGCCCAACCATAACAGCCGTTAGTCAAACATTAACTGTACGCCTCGAGTGATGTGACGTTATGCTACGGACGCCAAGATCTGACCAACCAGGTTTAGTAATAGTGTCAGCAGGTGATCTTTCGTCCAATAGAGATACGAATTTTGCGTTTGGGATCGTGAAAGAAATCACCTCTAGAAGGGTTCATATAGTGTAGCAAGCGATGGAACAGGGACTTGTTTCGAAACTGGGGGAGACGTTAGATTGTTCTGACGATAAGGGTAATCAACGTAGTTGGGGAACCCCGTCACCAACGTAAACCAGGGAAACATTTCTAAGGACACTAATAACTCTAGTAAGTGTAGATAGGATGAGTGGTGTGTATATCTACCATTAAATATACATATTAAAACCATCCAGTGTGTCGTGTTGCTGAGCTTGGTGAATGAGGAAAGAACCGGTGGTAATCTCGTCATCTAGAAGAAGGAGCTGGCGAGAGAGAAACCCGCCACACGGCGCTATATAAATGCTCGTTTACAGTACATTACATTACATTAAGTATGCGGCACTTTATAGCTGTCACGATGATAATCATGCGTGGAATTAGTTGCTAATAGACCCGTACAGCCATACTGCCCATGCAGCTTCGTCTGGGGTTGAATTTCAAACTCAAGGGGGAGCTTTGCCTCTGAAATTCTTTTAAGTGTGGTTCTAGCCGATCGATCGCGAGTGTTCCATTTGACGAGGTTTTAGAAGTATATCGGCCCTAAAGTATGTGCCTGATTTACATATTGAATTATAAGCCACGCATTATATCGACCGACAATAGGTTTAATTAAGTAGACCTTAGTTGCACGAAGAACTTAAGACTACACTGCATACAGTGTATAGTCGGATATATACGGCTATTGACAAATCCAGTGAGAGAAGAATCGATCAGTACTGGAATAAAACTAGATTTGCTCGAAACAATTTTAGGTTAATTTAGGTTTAATAGTTTTTCTTAGGTTTTAAAGTGCGCATATAGTCGCTCACCGGATAAAAAATAATTATTATACAACCCTCCAAGTGCTTAAAGTGGGCCTGGACAGTCCTGGACGCCGTCCAGGCACTTATTTTCACGGCTGGTGTCGTCCTGCCACTTATTTTGCCAACAGAGCCTGGACGCCGTCCATGAGCGTCTATGCAACAATGCATTTTCTCTACGTACGTTATTATCAACAGCATTTAATGACCTACTCTTCCAAAAAATCATATTTTAATTGGACCTACTTGTTATATGAAGCAGGCTAAGTATCCTATATAATGGACGTCTATAATTCGTGTTATACATTCTAGTTACATTTTCATCAAATTAATTTTTGTCTTATGCGCTTCCGTCGTCTGTTGCATTTGGTGATTATTCTTCAGATATAAAAAGGAAAAAGTTGTTCAACTGATTTGATGAAATTTTTGACGAGCTGCTGATCATGCCTAGTAAGTCAGTAAACTAATTAAGTCGCACTACACACCGTAGCGCGTATAAAATGAGCTGAATTTCTTCTATTTCATGCTGCGAAACGATGAAACGTGTATAGGCCTACGTCTAGTTAGATAGGCCACATATCTACTGTTACTGCTGGTGCATGATGTCGGGTTGATCATCGACAAAAAAATTGAGACCAGTTCAGTTGCCTCACTTGCTACATGCTGCAGTTCTGGAAAAGAATAGAAAGAATGGAGGAGGTCACAATTATATTTTTAGATATCGTTTTCGAAAGTTATCCGATTAAGTTTTGGCCCCATCACTAGCGCTGGCACCATATGTCTGGCTAGGGCACGTGTCCCTGCTCTTTCTAAAGCCTAACATACTACAGGCCTACGATTAAAAGAGTCTATAGCCGATGTCTCGAATGGCAGACTGGACCCTAGATGAAAAAATTTGGCAACACGGCTTACGCTCCACTATGTGTCAAGAAAGCATGAAAAAATCTACTTAAGAGACTATTTGGCAGAAGTTATTATAGCAACTCTCGGTGCACTGCTATATCAGTCTATCTGGAGGTGTGTTTTGTTTGATAAATTTTACTACTTGATGTATAGACTAAATTCAATTCTATCTCAATATTGACTAGAGCACGTTCCTCCCCAAAGCGACACAACTCTCTGTAAATAGGGGCACTCGGAAAAAGAGTGGGGGAAAATTTCGCGCTTCGCGAGTTTACAAACTTTATTACCCCAACTCTCGAAACGCTGTTTGTTGACAATTTCAAAGAGGAAAGTAATTTTCTGTACGCTTTAAATTTTTAAAAATTTCACCAACGAATAGTTGGCGACACAAAAATGGTTAATGGACAATAAGCTAACGAATGGTAACTAAATTTTATTTTTCGTCAACTGTATTTAGTCAAATAGAAGGTGGATTGATAACAATAATGCCTGCAAATCCGGCTTCTGCTTCAGCAAGAACTATTTTTATCAATTCAACTTCTATTTAGGCAAATAATCATTTCAAGAATCCAACTTTTATTTCAGCAGGCTATATATTTATTTACATGTAAATAGCATCTGTTTTGGAAGAATTTCGTTCACCAATCCAACGTCTATTCCAGCATCATGAATATCATCAATCCAACTTCTATTTTGACGAATACAGTGGACCATCGGGTGCGAACCATTTGTCGTCGACTCCTGTTGGTGACCTGCCTTTGCAATGTTTAGTTCTTAAATTTTTTGCACTTAGGCCTAGCGTCCAGGCACTTAATTTTTTTTACACCTTCAGCACTGCATATATGATAATATCATAATTTTCAGGCGAACAGGTGATGCAATTATATCGTCCAACACAGAATTTTACGTCGGGCCCCAAAATATTGAATAGGGCTTACGGTTCTGAAAGCGTCTACATGGGAATCTGACAGATACTGCGCTAGCCCTTGGGCTAGCCCTTGGGCTAGCCCTTGTATGTATACGCTTTTAGGAGAGCCAATTTTGGTCATGCTTCTTAGCTTCTAGTCGTAGTTTGCTTTATTTTTCCAACTTACGAAATTACTCGTGTCCTCAAATGGACAAGACTATGCGTGTCTAATGTGAGGGGCAGACTAACAGAGCTCGACGACTAGCGTGCACTGGTCTAGAAACTTTAGATTAGTATACCATCTTCAACGGTGAATAATAATAATAATGATACTAACGTCTGTGCAAGAACCTTCTTCGGGTGTGCGAATGACCCAGGGCAAATAGTGTGACGTTTCTTCGTTGTCTTTGCACACGGCCTAGTGCTATGTCGGCCGTAGTTAGCGCGAACTATGAGTATGACGTAGTCCTTGTCGCATGTGATGTGCAGCTCCTCACGTTCACAGGCGTGCGTCATGTAATAGCGGATGGCGGCGTGACTGTTGTCGTGCGTCTGATACGACGACGATCCTGCAAGTGCTGAAATGTACAAAGCATCACGTGTGCTGTAGAAACACAGAAATATATTAGCCCAATGCTTATTGAATTATTATTATTATTATAGCGGCGCTCCAGAAGTTATAATTATTAGATTAAATTATGTTAGTTTAAACTGGGCGGAGAGCCACTTTCATTCTCCTGTAGCTTGCATGGTCGTTAATTGTTGTGCGAACAATTCTCGGGTATTACGGAGCTACGTGACCTCATCTTCCAATGCTAACCCATTCGAAGTAAGTTGGTTAAGAAGATTTACCTAGAGGCAAAAACCAGTTAGGCCTATATGCTTAATATTTTCATTCGCTGTAATTTCATAGACCTATATAGGCCCTAAACTGAGCTGAAGGGTAGGTCTAATAATATGATCCATTGGAAGTAACCCTGACGCGTTGGAATTAGGCCAATGATCTTTAGAATCTATTCGTCTTAAGGTAATGCTTTGGATTTTTGACCTATGAAAACTGTTGGTTGTTGAATCCTAAGAAGCGTGCATTTTCTATGAAAAACAGTTTTGATGAAACCTATAGGCCTAGCTACGTCTATATAGCTCGCTGCAGCCAACGCACCTATAGTCTGCAGTCACGACTGCCACGTCTTGGGCTTATATCCAGAGCTGTGAAAAAATACTTTTAAAGAAAGCTTTTAAGTTTTCTTATGTGTTTACTTAGCGCACCGACACAAACTTAAGCTACTACCCAAAACACCCCATACACCTTTCTGCAATCCCCATGCCACGTTGTTAGGCCGCTCGGCGATTTGAATTGAATGAATTCTCTTTCGAATAGGCCTACATGTAGATCTGTGGCCCTCACTGTCCCTCAGTACCGTAACTGCAGAGGCCATTTCCGAAACAAAATAACTCACTCAGCGCCTGATAAAGTAAGTAAGCACTGTTGCTAATTGAAAACATTTAAGAGAATTAGAAGCTGCGTCTCTGCTATCATACTATGAAGGTTTGGTGTTAATCCGATTCCCATATACACGCGCAGAGCTGCATCTCGTACGAAGATTTGATGAGAAACAAATTGACAAACCGCAGTAAGTTACAACAATTAAGTTAACGTTCTTTCGTGTTGCAGCCGCATCCTATGTGAGTCAAATACGCAGAGCTATAGATGCCTACATTTTGTAATCTATGAAGGTCAGACGTTAATTCCATATAACCTACACTACAGAGCTGCGTAACGAAGATTATGAAGATTACATTTAACTGCATATGCATAGGGCCTATATATGTGCGTACCTACAGCTTACGAAGTTTATATGTAACTGTCAGAATTCAACGAATTTACATCATATACTGACCTGTGTCGTTGAGATGCAGGTTTCGGTGTTTTGTATGAAGAGCAGCTGAGACGTGCAACAGACAAAGAACGTGACAGACAATGGCTGCTGTCTTCAGGATGGACGCAAGCATCACGTCACCACGGTATATCGGTTGAAAGCCAGGCATTCTGTTCAGCAGACAAGGAGCACAATCCAGACAATAATTCTGAATATTATTTCGTTATAACAAGAGGTCGCCAGTAGGTAGCCGATGTGATAAGGTGTTGGACAATGTGAGTGATCGAAACTCTGGCGTCTTGTCTGTTTCGTTTCCCCTTTTGGAAACTTTATATCTCTAGAAGAGATAAATAGTACCTCTTCGGAAGGAGCTACTCTCTCTCCTCTGCTGCCGGAAGATAGCAAAGAAGCTTGAAGACTTTCCTTTTTTCTGTTTAGCTTTGTGTTGAGTCGTGAGCGCCTTTGATTTGAGTGGTGCTATAATATAAGTGCTCCATTACCTTAAGAGTTCGTTACTTATAAGTAACTGATTTTATAACAAATCAGTCTGATTTGGTCAAAGTTGTTTTCTGAAGCCTCCTATTGATTGCTATAGGCCTAACAGGCCAACCATTTGAGCCTTTTAAAGAACCAAGCTGAACACTGCTTACATTAGCGGATAGAATTGTATAAAACAAGAATATTTGGCTGAAAGCCTACCTCACAGCGTCTGCGACATATATATGTGCCAGTCTTCAGTTTGTCCGAAGTCTTATGAAACAGTTCTATTTGTACCTGACTCTAGAAAGAAATTCTTTGACCGCACCTGGGAGGTAGGGGCGGGAGCACAAGGGATGCCTACCCTAGCATAAACCCGCACACTCTTTGGCCCCTGCTGTATGTGCCCCTACCCTCTTGTACGTCCAATGGTCTGTACCTGCCCTGCACTATCTCTGGAGTCCGTGATAGGTGCAGATGCACGGTGCACCCGTTCAACGATGTATTTCGAGAGCTAAAGAGCTATAGGCCTAGGGCATCATCTCTCGACTGTAGATGCAGGTGACAGGTCAATAGCAACGGATCGTCAATAGGAGGGGTTGTTCTTTCTTAACATTGAGTAAACACCCTGTACGAATAATAACCCCTCTGATACGCTGGACTTGGAACAGTCGCGTTGCCTAAGTCAACTCAGTTCTCGTGAAGTATATAGGCCTAGACCTAATATTCGTGTAGGCTGACTGTGTGTGAGTAATGGAGTAGGCCTACTCGATATTCGACGCCTTTACCAAACGAAATTATATGCAATTCGCATTCAGTTCCACGTCTTTCGTCTTTCAACGTTTAATGTGATCGCTGGAGCGAACGCGTCTTTATCCAATGTCTTGTTTCAAAGTACCGTCAATCGGGAAGTGATCAATCGTTTTTTTAGTTAATCGATGCGGCATTGATTCACTAAATATCCTCGACACGCTGAGCTATTATAGTCCCTAATTTGACCAACAATTAAGGCCTTGATAGGCATACAGATGAAGCGGTGATACACGGAGCGTACGAGGTGTCGACCTGATTAACAGTGATTATAGTTACGTCTGATTTGTCTCTACGAGTTGACTTCATAAACTTCAGTATGACCTGCTTCGACTGTAAAAATAATTGATAGCAATGGAAAATAAGAGTAAGCCTAACCTAACAACGCGATGGGTATAGTTGTGAACATATTGGTTTAAGATTAAGATATTGACCGAGATTGACCGTTCTCTCTAAGTAGGTCTGCGTCAATACAATACGTAGGCCTATGTAGGCTAAAACATCTGAGCCAACCGACAATAAATGCAACAGGTACAAGAAAACGATTTCTTTTAGGAACTGGAAATCCATGCTGGAGCAGAATTGTCGAGTAGTTACAGCTGTTCGATCAGTCAATGTGCGCCGGCGTGAAAGACCTCGTCGGCAACCCGCGCATGAAAGCTTAGTGATAGGATGCACGGGCGCATTTGGGAGTTTACGGATTCAACCCTTAGAAAATGAAAAATTTTCAAATTGTTTTCTTTTATAATTCAATGTTAAATTTTTGAATGATAGGTGTGGAGAATACAAAACACCATTTTTCAAATTTGACTCATCATTACTCTGCGACCTCGCAGAGGTCACAGAGTAATGATGTCAAATTTGACAAATGGAAAACCCTAAATTGTTTCCTGGCTATAGGCCTGAGCTATTGATAATAGCCTATAATTAATAGGTCTATGTCTATAAACATGGAATACAAGACAGAGTGAGACGACATTCTACAGCTTCTTCGCATTATACAATAACTAATCAAAGCAGACTTTAGTGTTCCAGTAAACAGACTTCTTAGACAGCAAAGGCCATGTGTCTAATTTCGACAAAAATGCGCGCAGTAATTCATTAATTTATAGGTCGTCTGAATACGAGGTTACATTTTTTGCCTTGGCACAGTTTAGAGCGTATAATGTGTTGAAGACGAATGCCAGAAGGTAAGAGACATCTGCAGCGAAGGTCACGCTCTTTACCTACAGGTTGAAAAATCGGGTCTCTGTTGACAGAGTAAAAACCATTTCATTTTACAGCTGCTTGGTAAACACGGTTATATATACTGGAAGAAAAACGCCATAATACTTAAATAACTTTTATGTATATAATATTTAAATACGCTCATAAATAGACACTCGAACAGTAGCTTAACTAACAATGAAGACGTAGGCCTACGTTAAGGTCCAGTCTTAGCTAAACCTCGAAAAGTCAACGAGCCCGGAAACCACCTAAAAACTAACTATGCGAAATGACTGTCTGGCTTTCTATAGCCCTTAAGTTTATAGACAAAGGGTTTCGCCATTTTTACCACTCCCCCAGTCACACTTTGGTCGCCGCAATCACCTCTGAATCTAAGTTCGCGTGTGTATTTCACTGCACATAATAACGTTTATGTGAGTGCAACTATTCCATTGCCTTGTATGCAATGGGCGCAAAATAGATGCCCTCTGCAGCTCACAACACGTACAGTATTTTATTCACATTTAACAACAATATGCAAGCCATTGAAACGAAGCGGCAACAATTTAGCGTGGAATTTAATTTTTGTGATATTTTTTAGTCATAGAATCATAGAATCATAGAATGCATTTAGTTTTAGGTTAGGCCTTTGTTTTAATTATTCGGTTTGCCTTAGCTCGTCTCTTATAATTCTAGACCTATACTGATCAAGTAAAAATGCTGCCTCTATCAAGGAAGCGGCCAGTCTTGAGCTGTAGGCCTATACTGTCAGACGCATAATGTAAGTTTTGTTGTGGAACTTCCGAGGTCGTGTGTATGCAAATCCATGTAGATGAGCAGAGGCGGCGATCTCGTATGAGAGGTGGGGAACACCCACAGAGAAGGGTTAGAAATGTTGGGGAGACAAACATATAGGCCTATGACGTGTCCCCTCTCTGTAAATGTGAGAGGGACTTCATAATTGTCAAGCTTTGCAATTCCTGAGGATCGGAATGAAATTGAAGATGAACAGCTTTTCAATTCTTTTTCTGATCTAATAACTTCCATAGCTCCATTATAATAATGCAAAGACATAATTAAGCGATTGTCGCTGTAAGTGAAATGGCAGTCGAAACCTACATAGCAGAAGCCAGAATGCAATCCGATAGATGACAATTAAAACATGGAAAGAAACGCTACGTTTGACGATCGATAAGTTTTAAGTTGGAGATGAATGACATCAAAGAATTGACAGAACGAAGTGAAATTGGAAGCGAATGCCAACCATTAATTGTGTCCATTCAACGAGAAGGTTCATGAGCCCATGCAGCAGTGTTCGGGTGTAGGCATATCATATATAGCAAGTCTTAAGTCATAATAATGTCCATTGACCGGATGCAATATCGATCTATTGATTTGGTGGATGAGCATCATACATGTAGGAGGGCAAGTTAAACCATCATTCATTGCGAAAATTTATATAGCGTCCCTTCAAGGTTACTACCCAGGAGCGCTCCATGAGTAGGCGCAGTGGATTATGCGAACATTTTTCGTGAATTATGCAAAAATTGCATAAACCACGGGTCCTATTATAGCCATCAACAATAGTTATTACGTCGTCTGGTCGGTAAACTATTGCCTCTATAGGCAGAGGCGGCGATCTCGCTTGACAGATGGGGGACACACAATTAGAGGAGTACGAAATTTGGGGGGACATACGTGCAAATTGCCCCCTCTCTGTAAAAGGAGGGGGGTTGTCCCCTTCGAACCCCGGGATCGTCGCCCCTGCCTATAGGTTAATAAGCCTGGACAAGCCAATCACAGTTGACACTGACCGAAATTTCTGAGCATTAGGGCTATGCAATAATTTGCGAAAACTTTCCATTTAGGAATTTATGCGAAAACCGCAAATTTATGCGAAAAAATGCGAAATCGCTTAATCGCACAAACCACGGGGCCTTACATATGAGACAGTCTTATAAATGGATTGTTTTGCCAAGATGGCTACGAATATATTGATGGTTACTGTAGGCCTATGCCAATACGTTGGAATTCTTGCTATAGCTATGGCAAGAGAGTTTTAAATTATCATAGCGCATAATCTTTATAGATGTGCGTGGGCGAATCGAATAAAATGAGTTACAGTAGTCTAGTCTGCTGAAACGAGTGCGTTAGTTAATGGATTATGATGTACAATTAAGAGATCCAAAATGTAAACTTGGGCTTATTTAGATTATGCCAGAACATAGCTGGATAATGAAGCACCATTCCGATTTAACTGTTGCCGCATGCAGTAGGCTACAGCCATTGAAATAGGCTTAAGCTAATTAAAAAATTTGCCGTGTTCTTCGATTGTGCCTATAGACAATTGGCGGTGTTTAAGACAATGGCCGCAATGTTTGAGGCAGCGGACAAGCGGTTGAGCTGATGCATACAAATTGATTGAGTTCATACGGTGTTGATAACAATGCGAACCAACTGAGAGCAAAACTAGCTAGCTAGAACACTACGTAGGACTACGTGGGTTCGGGCGATGAAGTAGGCCAGTAGGCCTATACTATCAAATTCATTGAAATTAAGAGCAGCAGATAAGTCCAGGAAAATTAGATTAGCTGACATCTCATTTTTATCGAAAGAACTGAATATGTAACCGTCAATGGCAAGCAGTGCAGTTTATTGGAATGGTATTGTGATGTGACATAAATTTCCACCGCAAGCCCTCATACTTCCCCTACACTGGAAGCATTGCCGCCTATGGTGCCCAAGCCTGAAACCTCTTCTTTCATTGGGAAGCGCGAGGCTCGAATGGATGGATGGAGATACTCCGTTCATAAAGAAAACAGACGAAAGAAATACAGTGCAACAGATGGGAAGAAGACCAGCAGAGAATCAATGGGTCAGAATCGCATGGGACTATGACGAGAATGTGACCTCTTGATGACTTCTGTTCTCTTCCGTGCAACGCCGCGCCAGTTCTACGGCGTCTTCCAAAGTGTCAACTATTCATTCCTCCTGCCGTCCGCCCACGGATTCTATGAGAGGAGAATAATGTAAATTTAAATCTAGGTTTTTCAGTGTCCACAAACAACGCCAGCAGGGAGACCAGCTTATTCAGTGTAGAATGCGCCATGGCTGTGAAACGATTGACCCACACAAGTGGCCTGAAGTGGGTTGCATAAATATTACGTTATTAATTCAGTTTTAAGATGGGACTGAACGTTGCATGTTCAACACCAGACGGCAAAATGGAGAGAGCTGACCACCATGAATCTTATAAATATAGAAACTAAACACTGTAGAAACATGCTAACAAACACTTTTTCTCTCACACCAAACATCTTTATCTGAAGTTATTCTATGAATCAAAACGTAATGAGAGACATTGTTAGAGATTGCGTAGTAATAACGTCTTTTGGTGATGCAACATAGTTATCAGTAGTAACAGCAATAGGCCTACTAGTAGGGCCTACTTGCAGGCCTATTATTACGCATATGTAAGTAGTTTTTACTTAGAGCACCTGCACCCAAAGGTTTACACGTACTCGTTTTCAGAGAAACTGTCTATGTCTACCATTTATACATCTGTACTTGGCATCTGATAAGCAGAATTAGGTCTTTGAAATTTTTACAGACAAAAAACCTAGCCTACGTGACTGTTATAAGTCGAGTCTGAACGTATGCCAGGCTCAGACCCATAATTAAATCCAATCCTAACATTTAAGATAAACATTTAGCATAAAAAGTAAAGAAAATGCGGTTACATTTTATAGCGCTTCACTCACTGGTGTGCAGCACTTGGTTGGCAATACCTTTTCGGTTGTGCTCCGTCCAGGAATGTGGTCTCGAGACCGCGGTCTTGGTCTCGAGACCGCGATCTTGGTCTTGGACCCTCAGTCTTGGTCACGGACCACCCAGTCTCGCTCTCAAACCACCCGGTCTTCGTCTTTAACCTCTCGGGTCTTGGTCTCGAGGTTTTGGTCTCGTGCCCAACACTGGCTCCGTTCTATTTTGTTCACGATAGGTTGCAAAACTCTCAACACATTATAGACGCATGGGAACAGCAACACTCGGCAGAAAAATTGGTTTGGATTCATATTTAAAATCCAGTTAAATGTGTTGTACCATGCTAGAATCTTTTGTTGCACTTCGTTTCAGAACTGTTGATCCAATCAGTAAATAATTTTTTAAATCAATACCAAATCGTATCTGAAAAAATAGGAGTAACATGATCTTTTAGTTACAGAGTTTATGTCAAAACAAAATAAAAAAGGCACACTTAGCAGTAAAAACGCACATCTGTGTTTAAAATTTACCTACCCAACAGAAACTGATACGACAATAATTAATAAACAACTAACACAAAAGGTAGATCAATCAATAATTACTCCAACATTATAATGATGCAAAAACAACTTTACAGTTGTTACTTCTCATGCTGATGCAGCATTCAAGTGTTTGTCAATGTAATCAAACTTGAAATGAAATATTTAATCATCAGTTCTCACAGACATTAAATAAATCAGTGTGATCATTAAAATGATGCATAATGTCACAATCATTGCAACAATGTTCTTTAATCTTTTGCATGTAAGGATTTTATCCAATAATCCAAACCTATAAAGCTTATGAGTAGCATTTTTTCAAATAAATTGAACAGCAGCAGTTTCAGTGTCTTGTATAATTACTAGCCTTACAACCCATATTTTCCAGGAATTTTGAATTCAGTGGATGGGCCCCATCAGTCATTCACGATTGTTTCATTTGGCAAGCGCTCGGGAGTCACACAATTGGCTTGTAACTGATGCGACCGATTTGGACATTAAATTAGCTAGCCTCAACCAACATAAATGCAACCGTTAATTAACGAAATGTCGAAAGTTTGGACAAACTTGAAAGTTAAACTATTCAAATATCAGAATCCAAAGTAAATTGTGAGCTCAAAGTAACGTTGATCTAATATTCGCATAAGAACGTTTCGTCAAAGTTTTCATATCACCAGAGCGTTTCGTTCACTAGACATTGTTGATACAGAGAACTAGACTTTTTGCTTTATGGATATAATTGTATTAGTCATATTTGAAGATTTTATTTTGAAACTGATTTGGCAACAGTAGAAAAATCATCCAGGCTTCTTAAATGGACCTCATTCACCTGGGATACATGATGTAGCACCAACCCAACACACAATATTACTTAATGAAGGTCATCACGCTCAAGTCCTACAACAGTTCCGAATATGCAGCATAGCCAGCATCACGATATAACTGGGCAGCGGCAACAGGATTGTTGGCCTTGACTATTCCCCGTCCAACAATGATGACGTCGCTGCGTCTGTTGCCAATCACTTCATGTGGGGTCAGATATTGCTGACCTTTGGCATCACCAACAGAATTCAAATGAACACCTGCAATAACATCAGTAACATTTGCCTAATACTTGAATTTTAATGGAGGAATGCTGACAAGAGCATGCTATCACAGGGATCTGCAAGTACTCAATGCTATTTTCCTTTATGGATTTAGGAGTTATAAATTAAATCAGAAATATTCACTAACGAGAATAAGACTGAAAACTCGAAATTATTTGATGATTGCAAAATGAGATCTGGAATACAGAGAAGAAAAATATGAATAAAAATAAGAATTAGTTTTGAATTGAAACCATCACACTATTATAATTTTCTAGGTATGGAGTCAGTGAACTAGGAGTGAGACTCAATCCATCATACGCTCGAGAGCGGTTAGGGTCTGTAATATTCTGCTATGGCTCATCTATGGCTTCAGTATGAATCTCTGATCCAATTTCGGGTTTCTATAATCTTTGATTTGACTTCTGGCCCTTATTATTACTAATAAATATTGACATCAAACACCTACGTAACGGGCGACACTGTTAGCGGAACCAGAGTCCCTTTAAGATTTGACTGCGTTTCCTATTGTTCTCTGTCGATCGTCTTTTGTACTTCATTTTTCTACATAATGTGCTTGCTTTTCTGACGAATTGTCAGTGATCAATGAAAATATTTGGTTACTGTTAATACAATACAACTGTTATTTGATATCGGCCTTCTTACAGGTTAGCTTGGAGTGTACACACGCCTCAACAGCACAACTGCAGTTGTAATGCAGAGGAATTGTGTGCGAAGGACTTGCTCAAGGTCGCTATACACAGTGACCTCTAGGACAAGGGTCAAACCTGTACACTAGCACACACCGTGCGTTACAGGCAGACCGCTCTAACCAATCGGCCACCGTGCCACACAGGTTATGGTCATTACTTTCTCAAAGATTATGTTCAACGAGTGTTGGATAAATTTAGTTTGCACAACAAATAGTCCCTCATCGACGTTACCTAAAAGAAAAGCATTTTCTGAAATTTAATTATGCTACATTTTCCTGCCGAGTCACACAAGTAACATATTGCCCCATACGTTGCATTATTGCTACTACATGATCCATACATCCATGAATATTTGGTCACTTCAGCAGAAATAAAATGAAGCCAAACCTGGAGTGAAGTGCACAAAAGTCTGATCATTCGAGATGCGTTTTGTGCAGATAAATCCAAAAACGAAGTCTCGATGACTTTCAGCATATGCTACAGTTTCTGAAGCCATATATACAGCAAGACTGAATCACCCAGAGATAACTTTGCTGTTAGAAAATAAAGCCGTCATGGGATTCTGTTGCACGTATGCATTTACATATGCGTTTACATATGCATTTACATATTCATTTACATATTCATTTACAAATTCATTTACATATTCATTTACAAATTCATTTACATATGCATTTACATATGCATTTACTGCAAAAAAGTTCAGTGTACCATCGTAAACAGTTCGTGCAACTGATTCCAATTCAGTGATTCCCAACACAGAGAAAGCAAACACTGCAGGAACATCTCAATAAACAAATGTAACAGGGTAGACCAATTCGGTATAACATCAGCAAAGAGAGCAAATTGTGTTAACATGTCAGTGGATTCAGGCTATCCACGAACCATGTGTTCATCATCCATCTTGGTGTGAAATAATATGAACTATAGAACTGCAGTTTGAATTGCCTGGTTAATCTATTAATCATAAAATCAATTTTTGAGGGAAAACACAACTGTGTGCACAAGAACCTGCTAGTCAAGAATTTACCAAGTATAATTTTGAGCCTCACATCATAACAAATGAACTTGCCAGTAAATAAACACCAGCAAATAGTATTTATTTAATTGTTTAGCGTGGAACAATCTATTAATCAAACAAACAAACAAGCCTGAAAAGTAAGCTAGAAATGTTTTTAGGTCATAATAGCCTCCACTCCATTTCTTTGAGATGCTTAAGAAGAGCTGTATAAGCAGCCGATTACAATTAAATACACAATTCTTTCCTGTAAGGTCACACAAGTTTGCTTATTACTACAGATATGGCCATCCCAAGTCAAAATATTATATATTAAAACCATAAAGCGAAAAGTTCTTCTTTCTATCACAAGAAAAGTTCACCAATGGATGCTCTGGCGACAGTTTTTTTTTAGTCACGAATTTTTTTACAAAACATTATTATGCGAATTTCTAGGTCAAAATTACTATTTTCAGCACATAGCTTGCATTAACTTCCTATATTTGGACATTTGATAAAATAACAACCGCCATTTGCATTTCGCATCATCTAAAGGTTGGACATTTTAATATGCAAATCAGATGCTTCAGCTATATATACATAGCTTTAATAGGAGCGTTTGTCAACTGGAGCACTTGTGATCGGGGGAATTACAGTGGAGAAAAAACGCACACACAGAGTCAAAAATTCAATCCCAGGCGAGGCCAGGCTGTAATGCTGGGTATATATATCACAAAAATACAGGGTCATTTTGGTAGAGCAAAATTGGAGCCAAACTAACCTGTTGTATATGCCTCAGTTATGAGATTTCCTTTTGAGCTCATTTCTGCAATGAGCAGGCAGCCCGTAGAACGATTCACCTAAAAAAACATACTAATAAGTAAATACAACAGTCCAGCAGCATCAAGTCTGAAAGCATTTAAATTATAATCTGACAACTACGAAGCACCACTTCAAGGAACAACTCATCAATGGTACTCCCGACCACAACTGGTCAGTGAAATCACTGTCGAATAATACAGACTTAAAGCACTGTCGACTGAGAGGTCTAGGTACCTGTTTGAAGGGTCATACCTAGGCCACAGATTTACAGACAAAACTTGTCCTAGAGCATGATTTAAGCAGAATTCTTTCACCTGTGAAAGCCAAAGCCCATGGAGTGGGAAATGTTGTGCAGGCAAGAGTAAGGCAGACAGAACAAGACATGTTCTAAGCTTATTCATAACAGGAGCATAAACTGTCAATAGTTGGGACAATTGCAAAACAAAGTTCATCTACTTGAGGGATTCAAACTCTGATAAAAATTCCACATAAACAAAATAACATCCAAAGCTAAACAGAAGCTAACAAAATCATATATTCATTGACACATTAACTCAATTCTGCCAAATCCAAAATTATGCAGATTATTACAGCAGCAAAACCAATGCACTTTTTAACACACCAATGAACAATGTCAAATTCTGAGCAGCGCTTCAGATTGAAAACTATTCCTTCTTCAGCAGCTGCACACTACCCTAGTGTAGCAACCGAGGTTCAATCAATCGCGGCCAAATTGGTGATCCAGAACATTGGCTTCAGCCCAGTCCAAGATGGTCAGTCATGTGAGACCAAAACCGAAACTGGAAGGGCGAGCTCAAAAGTCATGTCACACCAACTGGCCAAGCGATGAGAATCGTCACTCAGGAAGCTTTCTTCATCATCAGCACAACAAATGTCTTCCAATCTCATATTTCAACAGCAAAAGGCATCTTAAATAATAAAAAATATAAAAATCAAGCGAGAGCAAAGGAGCAGCTTATTTTGAGCCTTAGTATGGTCACCTCTTTGAGACCCTCGATGATTCCAGGGCCAGGAAGACTATGAGCATCCACTATATCCGCCCATTCACTGATACGGTATATACCGCCTTCAAACTGCTGCTGAACTGTGTGACCAATATCTGCAAATTTTCTACAAGAAATGCAGTTGATGCAACAGATACTTTATCTATCCATATAATATAATGACTTCTACAGGGCTATAATCAAGTATTTAACCCATTTGTCATTTCAAAAAAGTCATACCCAAAATCACAATCAATAGAGAATCCTCATCAAAATCCAGCTCAACTCAGAGAAACCAGAAATGGCAAGCCACAGTGCAATCTATTTATCGATCTATTAACTGGTTTTGCAAGTGTAATGATGGAAGAGGGGACTGCATTATGAAAAACGGCGATGATGTCAAGTTTATAACTTTAATGAACAATATAATATAATGTCAAGTACTGTATAAACTAAAATTGCGAACACTATAGCTATAGATATGAACGGTATATATAAAGACAAACATTATAGGCCTATCAACAGTAGTAAATATATATATATATATAGACAGAGACTGACAGACAGTAGGCACAGCCAAGTGAATCAGCGTGGGCGAGTGGGCTGAGACAGATGGAGAGACAGGCATTATGACCAAATATGGCTGAGGCAAGAGCGAATGCCGGGCTAGGATAGGTTAAAAAGACCGGGTCCGGAGGAAGAGCGATGGGCTGAGCGCCTGAGAGATTTGATGTAAGGTGACCAAATAAGGATACAATCGGGACAAATAACCAAATAAGGATAGACATGAGGTAGAAGGACCATAATGGCAGGATGCAAGAAAGGGTATAAAAGATGGGAGAAATTGAGAGTCGGGATTCACTCTCAGAAGGCGTCAGATGCACGACAGAGGACGTCATCGACAGCAAGAGGAATCCGCTCTCAAGGAAGCGACTGTAATGACAGATGACCAAGACGATAGAGATAGGTCTGGTTAAGGTCGACAGTATGAGTGATGAGGAACGTTAGTGAAGTAGCAAGCTAAGTTGTTCTATGTTAATATATTTTGAAGTTAACCTAAATAATAAGAATAATAATCAGAAAGAGACTCTTGTGTCATTTTGTTGAACTCTAACGTAAACGCAAACCGAAGAGACTGGATACACACGGCTACAGTCCATCACCGCTACCACCAAGAATTGATGTCCAGATTGTTGTTTGAGAAAGGGCAACAACAATCATTTCCTACCATTACAGCAAGTATCCATATCCTCTGTCTTACCCGTACTGACTTCATTCAGCAATCCATCCAAAATGCCAACAATGCACAACATCTCATCCACGCATTCCTTCACACATTCAAAATGACTCACACTCTCATACTTCTTAAGCGAACTGTTCTTTAACTGCATAGGTGAAAGACACATAATTGTCATCTATTTCAAATGGTTCTTCTGTTCATATTCCATTTAAATTCTGATCTGTAAAGGTCAGAGAGATCACCTGACTCACCGATCTTCAAAAATCAGAAAGTTGTGTTTCAGAGCAAGTTTCTTAAGCTGATGAATGGTGTCCTCACTGAAGTCTCTCAGCTCATCAATGTGTGTCTTTAGCACACAGATGAGTGGTCCAATGTCATCAGCCAGCTTTCATACACCAGAAACACAAACAGAACCAACTCAACAAACCTCACAGACTAACATAATCACTGCTTTACAAGTGCATCTTTTTACTTTTTTACATAAACTAAACTCATATCTTCTATCTCATGAGCTGATGCAATAGAAATACTTGACTCTAGATAGTTGAATTTTCGGTATGCAAATATCATCCTGTAATATTTGATAAAGTGCTTAGAATCTAAGTGCAATTATGTTATACATTAAGAGCACTATTATAGGCACTCTAGATGAATGAAAGAATGAAGAAAATTGGTTACGTTATTAGTTACAATTAATACATGATAGATCACCACCAGACATACTATGACAAAGTTTTACAGAGGTGAAATAAACTTATTAAAATACACAACATCTTGACGATGCAACTGCAGTTGTAATGCAGAGCATGGTGTGCGAAGGACTTGATAAAGATCCCTACACAGTGACGCCTCGGACGAGTCGAACCCGCTCGCTCAGCACACACTGAACATTACGGGCCGATCGCCCTAACCAATCAGCCACCATGCCACATCATAAATAAATTACACAAAAGCCAGGACAGAGGTAAGCTATATGTATTACCATCTTTATCAACATCTAAATTAATACTACCATCCTGTTACCCCTGACGAGTTACCCACGCTCGCCCGGTCTTTGAAAAATACACACTCTTCTGGACATGACAACATCAATCCTAGTTTAGTTACTCCTCTACTGAACCTGATCGCTAACCCATTGACTGATATTATAAATTGCTCTCTAACTACTGGTACTGTTCCTTCTCTCTTGAAAATATCCAGTCATACCTATACATAAACAAGGCCCAAGTGAACTCATTACTAATTATAGGCCCATTTCAATCTTGCCTTTCTTTTCTAAGTTATTGGAAAAAGTCATGTATTCACGCCTTTATGACTTTATTAGTAAAAATAACTTTCTTTGTCCACTTCAACGCGGTTTCCAACCTGGCCATTCCACGATGATGTCCCTACTAAACCTACAGGAAAACATATCTACTGCCATTGACCGTAATGAATACTCTATCGGCGTGTTTATTGACATTTCTAACGCTTTCTATACTGTAAACCATGATTTATTAGTATCAAAATTGGCTAACTTGGGTGTTCGAGGGGTGGCCTCAGCTTGGTTCCAAAGCTACCTAGCTGATAGACACCAATATGTATACTGTAACGGTTCTATATCTAGCACTAAATTAATTAGATATGGTGTACCTCAAGGTTCCATCCTAGGTCCCCTTATTTTTTTGATCTTTATCAACGACTTGCCTAATGCCTCAAGTCTCCTTCATTTATTATTATTTGCAGACAAACATATTTCCATCACACGCATCTTATGATGAGCTAATTGCATTAATGAACCAGGAGCTTACTCATGTCAATGAATGGTTTACAGTAAATAAACTGTCATTCAACGTCTCTAAGACCAATTATATCCTCTTTACCTCTCATCGTAAGCATCTTCCTGCCAATGTAGGTGTTCTGAGTATAAATAATATCCCCATTCCCAAAGTCATCTCAGTAAAATTCCTGGGGGTCTATGTAGATCAATACCTTACTTGGAGCAGCCACATTGAAATGTTAGCATAAAAAGTACCCAAAAATATAGGAATAATATCTAGAATTGCCTACCTCTTACCAACTCATATATGCCTTAGCCTATACTATTCCATGGTCCATCCTTACTTCACTTATTGTAATCTTGTATGGGCTTCAAACTATCATGCAAGACTAAAAAGGTTAATCTCTCTTCAAAATAGAGCCCTTAAAGTTATTATTAGAAACTCTCATCTTGCCTCATCCGAATATCTCTATAGCCTAACTCGTATACTGGGAATTGAGCAAATCAATCTATTGCAAACTAGCAAAGTCATGTATAAACACTTCCATAACCAGCTGCCTTCTATCTTTGATAATTATTTTTTGCCCGTAGCCCAAGTGACCCGTACAAACTACGCTCATCTAATTATAGGCCCATTAAAACGCGTACTAACACTCGAAAATTTTCGATTCGATGCTCTGGTTCTGATGCATGGAATAGAGTTCCGGCAGAACTACACTGTCTTCCCAACGTCTTTTTGTTTAAACGTAAACTGCGTGTTTACATAAATAACTTAGCACACAGCGATTTTCAAGTGTGATACTGAACAACTATATTTGTAAATAATGATTGATGAAGGCTATTTCGTTTACTTATATCTGGTATGAATTTTTTTTTAGTTAACTAGTTAAGTCTCTTTTCTTGACAAACTTACAGCAACCAAGTGAATTATTATACCGACATCAATCACTTACGTAATGGGTGACCCTGTTAGTGGGACCATGGTCCCTTTAGGGTTTGTCTTCATCCCTATTGATCGCTGGCATTCGGTTGTTTGTACATATAATTGCTGTACATAATGTTCTTACTTTTCTGATGAATTGTCAGTGAACAATAAAAATATTTGGTTATGGTTATTCTAAGCATAAAGATACCAATGTGTAGTATTGCAATTATTTAAAAAGCCACATACATGAAGTTGGGAATAATGTAAGAGATCTGCATAAAAGACCCATGAATTCCTGCCTTGAGAAATCACAAACAAGGACCAATCTGTCCTAGATGAGCCAAGACATTAGAAAAGAATGTTAGTATTGTGCTCTGTTAACACTTGAACCTATGTTATTATGTTAGCATTATTGTGTTATTATATTTTCATGTCGTTAGTTAAGATAAAATAATAATCAATTAAGTTGTAATTGGATTAATCATATGATTAAGTGAAACTGTTCATCATATTTTGAAATATGTTAATCGACTGTCACTCATGTATATTTAGTAAGTACTTCAGGTGACCCTAGTTAGCAGGATCTAGATCCCTTCTGGGCCCCCCAATTGTTACCAATGTCTCTGGAAGCTTGTAAAATTATCTTGCTGCTGTAAAAGTCTGGTTTCAATAAAAATTGATTGATTGATTGATTGAAGAAGACATTGAGAGACTGAGAATGCATTTTTTTCTTCAGCAAAGGTAGACAACCTGTTTTGATTTTATTTCCATACCTTCAGTAGTTGCTTTGTCTCGCAAACATCAGCTGATAGCGCAAGGTTTGTCCTTTTTGTAGACATAATTTCGAAGAGTCGTTTAGATAGCACATTCTGGCAGAGATCCGCACGAGCGCTGTAGCTCAGCACCTTTAATAAACAATACATTACAAAATGATGAGTTGTCTATAAGTTCATGGTAAGTTCAATGCAACAATTTTCAGCAGGTTAACTGCAAACAAGATAACTACAATTTTTAAAAATTTGCAGAGTTGGTAAAATGTCTAACAAATTAATCAACATAACAATAAAACAACTTACAAATAAGCATGAAATCGATCTGTCAATATATACTCAACCTGTGTCTTTTTAACATCAGGAGCGGACAAATTCTGCATGAGCAGAGGACACTGGTTGGCAACGATGAAGGCGTTCACTTGATCGACAGCTGATTGGTCAATTCTCCCAGCACCAAGCAGCCATTGCATTAAATTAGAAATCGATATTATGCTACAAACAGAAAGACAAACATTACTGCAGCATGTTACACACAACAACAGACAAACTTCTATTTTGTGAGTCATCTTCAGTAGGTGCCTTCCTCTGAGACTTCAAAGGTATAGCTCGAGTTTCTAAAGCTTACACAGTAGACATCACAGAGTGATTCACAGACCCATGCTCCAGAGGGAGATAGAAAGTGAAAGAGAAGGATTTAGTGTAGCATTTACACAAAAGCATAGTCATAGCAGAATCAGGCTTCAAACTTCTCCCAATAACAGATAATGCAGAAAATAGAAATGTAAGATCATAGGCGTGAATGTACATTCAAACAGAATGTTCCTCAGAGGTGCTCCATCCAGACAAAGCAAGACCAAAATCAAACAGAATGATCTTCAAATATTGACAAAGATTAGCAGACAAGACGAGAAGGTTGCACGGCAGCTTGTTACAGACTGAGATCAAACACAGTAAGGGCTCTACTACGTTGCACAGTAGAATCACAGGACATTCAAGAACCAGATCACAATGCAGTGCTCAGCAAAGATCTGTGGCAAGGGGTAATCAGATAGAGAGGTGGTCTACAGCTTGTTATTTTTCAATGGGCATTCATTATACACTAAAAACAGGTCATATGCAGTGTACAGCCCATTAATACCATCATGTTTTGATGAATGTAACCAATTTAAATCATAAAACACAAATAAAACAAGTAAAGACAACTTGCCACCATATAAATTACTTGAAGTTACAATAAAATGAAAAGACCAAATGTACCTGTGCAGTGCAATACCAGACTGCAAAAGTCGTTCTCTTCCTCCTTGTTCTCGATCAAGAAGAACAACAGCATCTTTCACCAGAATACCCTCTGCTGATAATGCCTGAAGAACACAGATATTCCACATCTTCAGTCCATTTATCTTCTTCATGATGATGATGATGATGATTTCTCTGCCCAAAGGCAGGTCCATTCGCTCTTATGCCACCCCAGAGATGAGATGAGTGAGGTAGTTACTTGCTGTCTTCCTCTCAGACAATTGTGGGCGAGCAACTTGTCCAGGGTTGCTAGGCAGTGGCTTGGGGTAGATCCAGGCCTCCAACCTCCAGACACAAGGCACAGAACCTACCACAATACTCGATCTCAGTAAAACAGAAATAATTGTTTATGTCTTTCAGATTTTCTTGATTTACACTTTGCACACATTAGAAAACAGTTGGTTGGATTATTCTACACAAACCTCAACAGTTTCCTGGACACTCGTTCCCGAAGTGACGACATCTTCCACTATGAGGCAAACGTCTCCAGCAGAGAACTGACCTTCAATCAACTTCTTTGTTCCATAACTTTTCGCCTCTTTTCGACGGATCAGCATCGGAATCTTGTGGTTGGCTGCCATCAGCTTGAAGAAAAAAATGCAAACAACAATAGAGATAGATAATCAGAAACTCAGAACAACAAACAAATCAAGACAAAGTAAATGCTTGAAACTGACCAGACATCCTGAAGTTGTTTGATTATGGATTTCTTCTAGGCTTAGAACATCAAACACCTAATCTCAATGTTGCAGTATGGTGTTATATATAAAAGCAATTAATGAAGATCGAATTGTTAATGAACTTGATCAGGAAATTATGAAAATAGTTTAAGAAAATAAGTAAGTCCGACATAGTAGCTTTTATGTAAACCTGTGAGTGTAGCTTTAAGCCGGGCACCCACTCAACAAGTGGGCTGTGAATGTCTATAACCAGAGACCTGATCAAAAAGCATAACGTTCATTATGATAAGCAGATTGCTGTAAAATTAGTCCCAGGTTAAGTTTTAATAAAAATTCCACAGCTGTCTCTAACATGCAATATATCTTGCAATGCAAATACAATTCCTTAAAACTTCTCAGTGCCACACAAAAGCAAACATCAGAGATCAGGTTATTCACAGATTCTCTATCAGAGGAGTCAAGAGTCCAACCTAAGGGTCATTGATAGCTCACTGATGTTTTTGGTCTGCAAAGTCTAGCCTAAAGGCACTAGAATTTGAGAATATAAGTTGAAATTTGTCATTTATTGCTGCAACTGGAATAAATTCACATCAATTGAAGGTCTAGCAACAAGCCAGATAATATTAAAACCTCACTGTGTTAAAAAGGCGTTTTATAATGAAGATAAAAACAAAGAACGTATGCTCAATTAAAATCATTTAAGATTTAGTTTTGCCCCATTGGGCAATAAAGTTCCTTGCCAGATCTCTTCCTCCACTTTACTCAGGAGCATTGGCACTCTGGCCAGTCATTTGCTGGAAAGTATTGTCACTATTGTACCATAAGCAACAATAGCCAACTAGTGTCTTACAGTCAAAATTATAGTATTTATTAAATGATAGTTATAGGCAATTGGGAGCCTTTTCAGGATAGACTTTTGCAACAATATCGTACATTAATAACATTTTGAGACAACTTGCCCTTAGCGGATGAAATAGAAAGATAGGTGAGAAGATAGTTATGACGATCTGTCTGTCTTTGCCTTGCATTTTACACTGTACTATAGCTATAACTATATATAACTATGTACTATAACTTTATGAGAATTTTAAGCCAGCAAAAAGCAGACACCTACTGTTGCCAATGGAAGTGCAGTGTAAGGAACACCACAAACAGACACGTAGGACGAGGAGCATTTCTGAGCTGCTTGCCAGAGCAACTCCGATACTTCAATCTATCAACATAAGCACATCAACAAATACACATATAAATTAATCTTGCATAAACATTTTCATAAAATCAAGAAGGTGAATAGTAACCTACAAGAAAAGCTTACTCTGTACATTATCCTTATTCACCAGTCTGCTAAGGCATAGCTATGGGATTAAATGACTTTGTGGTGAAAGTACAAAACTGAAATCAAACCACTACAAAGCATTTTCAATCTTTAAAAAAATTGTCAATATAACTGAAATTCGAACTTTGGTAAAAAGTTATCTTGTATTCAAGTCTTGGGCATATAGCAGATCTATGTGAGATAGCATAGTGATCAGCAAGGAAAAAGCTTTTGTCGAATAAGATACCATGATGAAATTTAAATCTGTTGAGAAAGGCCATTCATTGCTCATAGTTCATTCATTCTGGTACTTACATAGGGGATCGACCCGAATCCCCGAAAACGCTGAAAAGGCCAAAAAGCCCAATTACCCAAAAACAGCAATGTACTATAGAAAAACACTGAACTGTCTCAAAACAGTGCGATTCAATCATCAATCCAGCTTTTGCATATATTCTTTTCATCAATCTAGCTTAGTTTTCGGGATACGGCTGAAATCAGTTTCGGGGATTCGGGTTTTGGCGATTCGCTACACACCCCTTCAGGAGACCTACTCAAGAGTGCTCCCAGTCCAGCACACGGCTAAAGAAAGAAAGACTCAAGTGATTTATAAAACTTGGTTTGATTGGTCAGAGGAAACAGTATCAACCCGAATCATCGAAACCCGAAAACGCTGAAAAGGCCAAAAAGCCCACTTCCCGAAAACAGCAGTGTGCTATTAAACATCACCAAACTGTCTCAAAACAGCCTTATTCATTCATTAATCCGGCTTCTGCATGAATTCTTTTCATCGATCCAGTTTCCATTTAAGCAGAATCCTTATCAATCCAGCTTCGTTTTCGGGGATACGGCCAAACTCAGTTTTGGGGATTCAGGTTTCGGCGATTCGCTATGCACCCGAGGTAACAAGAGTAGTTCCAATTCAAATGAAGGGGCCTGCAAACGAGAAAGCTTGACCGACAAACGAGCCTGTGGAACTATCATCGATTACTATTTACTCAACTGCTAGAGTACCGTGTTACAGATTATCTCGTTATCTGGCAATGGGATGCCACAAAATAACAGTTGCCCGGTGGCAGATTACTGATATATATGGTCTCTTCTTAACAACGAACGCTCCTCTGAGGTCGAATGCACACACTCTCAAAGCGTATAAACGAACCATTGTATCTGGGTAGCTGATGATGACTCGCAGGTCGAAATATATCGGTGATTGAATTCCACTTTTTAGCTTGAAATTTCCAAATTTCACAGCCTCTATATCAAACAACTTCACGGCCAACTCCGATAGGTGTGTTGCATTGTCAACCATTTTAATTTACAAATGTTGCCTCTGAGAATACAGTGGCGATGGACCAGTAAATTAACACAGATCGCCTTGTAGTGAGCAGTCCTTCTCTCCTAAAATTTCAACACTACACTGCCTCAATACAGCATACAAATCTCTCCTGCATTAAATTTACACCAACGCCTTAACACTAACATACAACTACTTTTATCTGATTATTACATCCTTTCTCTACATAGAAAGAAATAACCGCACTACAGACACGTGGTTACTTTGTGCGAAATCTCTCGAGTCTAGTTCCGTGCTCCTTATAGGTCCAATAAGTATGCAAATCTTTCTAAATATCTAAATCTTTTCTAAATATAAATATCTTGCTGAGTCCATCGAACTTCGGCAGCGCCACATCCCAGGACTGGATAAGGAATGAAGGCGACGTTAATTATCGTTGCAATTTCACAGTGTCATTAATATAGCATTTGCGTGATAAAATCACACAGAATAATGTATAATGTAAATTATACGCTATGTCCGCAATTTCTCGGCGTCACACAAAGAAGGAGCATATTAAAATTGGCATGAAATCAAATAGATTTCGCATCAGTCAATTTCTTTGGTACGTCTCGGTACAAGATCAGAATAGAAAAGGAGCAGTATGCAATAATTAGGGCCTATTTCATGTTGGCATAATTTCTCGGCGCTCACAGAAGCTACGTCGGGGAGAATAATGTGACTTAATGTCATTACTTTCAGCATGCCTATACTATACGATAGGCAAATACTTTAACTTTAAGACATCTGAACATGCAAATTGACGTTCCGTTTGAATGGTGTAGGCTACTTGTACGTTTTTACCCCGGAACTGTAGATTAACAACATGTAGTGTCTACATCTGGCCGACCACATAATTATTAGATTGTTCCAAAACCTTGAAATTTGTGGAAGCAAATTTTGAAATGGCTGGCTTCGTTACAAGTGCATTTTTATTCTGCCCATAGTAACATGTATGTAAAGATGGTCAGCACGCCATTACATAGACCCCCTAACTCGATAACAATCGCGCAGGATCTAAGCATTCTAATAATCGAAAATAATCGACAAATATAGGCTATCGAAACAATTGCTCTGACCAATTGTAAATGACCAAGAACGCTAATTTAAGACGGAGACCAATACCAAAACCGTTCCTTTAAGACCAAGACTGACGCATTAGAGACCAAGACCGCCATTCTCCGATCTCGAGATCAATTCCTTGGAGAAGAGCGAAAGAGGACGAGAGACACTGATCACAGTAAAATTGAATTATAAAACAAACAGAGAAGGCACGTTCCAGAGAGATCGGTTCCAGAGACTGCAGAGAGATCATAGTCTAATGGTACTCTCCAAACTTCTAAAGCGACAATCGAAAGCCAAGGGCATGGCATCAGCTTATTCACGAGCGCTGCGTTCAGATTGCATGAGCGGAACAAATAAAACAATGACAGAGTGGAGGCCTCTAAAGTTATAAGAGGTCTTGAGACGCTGCAGAAGAATATCATATAAGATTAATTAGGCCAAAGTCTTAATTATAACTTATTAGAGTTGGTAGAGGAAGTTCATATGATTTTAAATTAACAGAAGAGAATGTAAACCAAGGTTCGATCGATATATATATATATATATATATAAAGACTTTAATTTGTAATAAGACTATAATATAATTTCTAATAAGAGATATCGTCTGACTTATTTTTACAGGCTTAGCCATCGACGACTAACCAAGAAACCCGGCCATCTCATAACAGTTGTTTTATAATAATACTCAACAGCATAAGTTAGCAGGTAGGTTGGTAAGTAAGTAAATCCTTTATGAACTAATTGCTAATTGGGCATTGATGTGTTGACATCCAGTAAACACAGTTAGAAGTTAGAATACATAATGACATCACAACAATAAATATTTGCACATCAGGCAATCGGGTGGGGTTACTGACTTGCGTACAGGGATGCAGAGATCGAGTAGTATATAGGCCCTATAGGTGGGTTTGGTTGGGGTAGCATAGCTAGTAGTTATTGCAGATGAACTGGCAAGGCTCGCTCATGAGCTCGCTTCTCTATATACAGTTATAGGCCGAATCGTGTTTCTGTAATATACTTGTAGCCCATCGTGCTTAATTTACGCAGTCTATGCTCATTCAAACAGCGAATAGCGAGTATCGGTTGTAGATTCGCCAGAAACGCTTATAGACTTTGTGGAATTGGAGACCGGTGACATGAGCAACCACTGGCTGCTGAACTTTTAGTCAATGAAATGATCTGATATAATCTGGGGTAATGTGTCTTCGTTATCTTTTGATTTCTACGGCTCCCAAAACTTATTTCCAACTATCGGTCTATAAATATATAGTCACACGATGCATTTTGGTAGGTAAACGACAGAAAGATTGGATATACGAATTGATCAGTAGGAAGACTGCCTCAAAGTCGAGGATCAGCGTTTTGTTAGAATTGATTAAAGAACTTAAGTCGCCTCAAAATGAGCTGCGACTCCGACCAACGAAAATGACGCACTACTGTCACCGCTACCGTCTGATGTTAGCTCGGTTAAGTGCGCATTAACAGGGCGTGACGCGTTGCTCTAGGCCATTCCTACAGTGTAGGCCGTAGCTTACTCTGGGTCCGTAGGCCTTATTCTACGTTTCAACTGCGACGGGCTATAGCTGTGTTGTCTCATCGTTGAAGCGGAGGTAGTCTGTTGACCAGTCGAGGATTGACGTGGGACTTATTGCCGCAGTTTCAAGCATCATCGGCAGCCAGCAGGCGCCATCTGATAACTAGACCTGTGCACGTCTACGGTCGGAGTTCGACGAGCTAGATTAAACGTCGTCGGAAACTATAATCCGAAACTCAAGGAATTAGTCTAGTCTACTTTGGGAGAAGCCTCGGCTTTCTTGTGACTGCACTTGGCAAAGGTTCGTAGGCCTACACTCGTTGGAATTACTTAACTAGCTTAAGGGGAAGGGTGATGGATGAATGATCAACGGTGACCCTGACGGTGAAGAGATGAAGATCAGCATGGCCCTAGGACAGATTCCCTCCCAAAACATCTTCTCAGACTTTCATTCGCCAGGTGGCAGTGATGAAATGAGCCACAGGACGTTATGGGAACCCTGCATAACTGCCATACAGTCAAATGTGACTAGTGTAATAACCTGTAATCATTCATATATACTGTGTCCTATAGACATCATACATGATAGTTTGAATTAATATGGAAGAATATTATTATATTGATTTGACCTGGCACCGGAAAGGACCAAACAATCTGGTCATTGTGATCTTGATTTGGTGGTGCTGAGAAATTTATAAGATTTATTTTACATCACATTATCTAAGTAAAGTAAAGATGTAGGCCTATATTAAACAGATCTATGTTTATTTATACAATAGGCTGAGACTGAGTAAGCCTATTTTCAGCACTGTATAAATATGGTCATATTGGATTACACTAAGTAGTTAACTAAATGTACAGTTTTGAGACTTTTAGCTATTGTAGTTACTTACCACTATTTATTGGCTACCTTCAAGTATTTAACAAGTAGTTCATTTAGTAATAAAGTAATTGCAAAATTAAACAAAAGTTGTAAGCAGTATGGTTAACTACTATCTTAACTACATAATTGGTTACAAAACATTGACTAATTTACAGTCCTAGGACTTTCAGCTGCTGTAGTATACTTACTGATATTTATAGCTACTTTCAAGTAGTTAACAAGTAGTCATTACGAAGTTAAACTACACGTGCAATAGTTATAACTGAAGGAGCTAACTTTGTTTCTTCATAGCTATTTTAATTTAGTTGTTATTCCAACATTCTGATATAAGGTGCCAGTTAACCACTTTCTTAACATGTATAGTTACAACTACCTCTTTAGCTACCAGTGATACATTGGTAAACTACTTTCTAACCAACCTAAATGGTTACAACAACTACTAGGTTAGGGTCACAAATGCAAGCTCCGTCTTTCGATTCTGAAGCAAGTAATACAGTTAGCTACTTTCTTGACAACATTTATAGTTACAACTACTTCTATAGCTACCAGTAATACAGGTTAACTACTTTCCTAACTGTTACAACTGTCTCTTTAACTATCAGTAATGTGGCTAACTACTTTCTTAACTGTTACAACTGCTTCTTTAACTGTCAGTAATATATTTAACTACCTTCTTAACTACATAAGCACCTACAGCAATGTTAAACAAGGCAAACATATGCAAATAAGTTATATAAAATCACAGAGTACCATGGTATATAATGTACACTATTTGTAGAAATGTTCACTTGGACTTAGACAAATAATCAATTGGTATTGTGCAAAAGTTAGCCAAAAGTGTTCACTATTTCCTGACTATATCTAGGCCTGTATACATCTTTGAAACATATTGTGTTGTTAATAGAAATAGCCTATACTTGTAGCTATTTATGTGATATTTATGTGGCCATGAAAGTAGTTAACTATATATTACTTGTAACTATTGAGGTTGATAAAGACTAGTTATAACTACTTTCTATGAATTATATGCAGGCTTATAACATCAGTATTAAATACTATGATAATCGTTTACCACAGATATGATGTATGTGTAAAAAATTCTGGATAGCTATTTTGGCACAGCATAGAGCATTTGAGTAAGACGATCGACAAAGACTGAGATTCTTAGTCTGAGAGAGACACAGTAGTGTATTTCTTAACCCATGAAAGGGAGAGGTTAAGAAATCTGTTAAACGTTATTGAGGTTTGAGAAGGGTTCAAAATATGACAGGTTGCTGGTGTTCAGTTCAAGTTTCATAAGTAAAGGAATATTTAAAAAAATTACTAAGCATCATTTAGCCAAAGTCAAGTTGCCTATATGTGAGTTAAGTTTATGAGAAAAAAATCAGAACAAGAAACAGTAGCTATGAAGTTCATTGGAGTGGATTATCATTTAGGAACAATAGGATTAAGATGAGTCATGACTCTAAAGTAGGTTAGCAACAGTAGGATTAAGAAGAGCCATTTCCTCAGAGTAGGTTAGTGACAGTAGGATTAAGAATAGTCATGACTTCAGAGTAGGTTAGCGACAAAAGGATTAAGAAGAGTCATGACTTCAGAGTAGGTTAGCGACAAAAGGATTAAGAAGAGTCATGACTTCAGAGTAGGTTAGCGACAAAAGGATTAAGAAGAGTCATGACTTCAGAGTAGGTTAGCGACAAAAGGATTAAGAAGAGTCATGACTTCAGAGTAGGTTAGCGACAAAAGGATTAAGAAGAGTCATGACTTCAGAGTAGCTTAGCGACAAAAGGATTAAGAAGAGTCATGACTTCAGAGTAGGTTAGCGACAGTAGGAATAAGAAAAGCCATTTCGTCAGAGTAAGTTAGCGACAAAAGGATTAAGAAGAGTCATGACTTCAGAGTAGGTTAGCGACAAAAGGATTAAGAAGAGTCATGACTTCAGAGTAGGTTAGTGACAAAAGGATTAAGAAGAGTCATGACTTCAGAGTAAGTTAGCGACAGTAGGAATAAGCCATTTCGTCAGAGTAAGTTAGCGACAATAGGATTAAGAAGTGTCATGACTTCACAGTAAGTTAATGGTGGAATGTCATTAACACTTTAACCGCAAGAGTGTTAAAAGCAACTGGAAAAATCAATGCAGCTTCTTATTGTTAGAGTGTTACATGCAGAGCCAAAGAAGCTGGAGTTAAACAATGAGTCATTATATCTTAGTTAGATAAGCAGTACAGTGAGTAGGCCCTACACAGTGCATTTTTTCATTGCCGGATTGTTGACTTTGTAAGAAAAATGACACAGAGTTAGAAAATAGTTTCTGGTTCTCTCGTTCAAAGTGTTGGTAGTTGACAGTACTCTTTGACTGCAGAATCCACTGAGAGATGTGAATTGGTCTTATTAATTTTGGTAAGCACCTTCAAGATGGCTGTAGTAGTGAGATCTCCTAAAATAGTTTATGAGCTTATTTGTAAGGCAGCATCGATAATGGTGAAAATTTCTATACTCCTCGATGCCTAGCTTATCCATCTGTGCTCCAATTGATGATCTTGTCTATTTTACCTTTTACCTCTGAAGACAGTCAGTCAGTCATCTTGTGGAGAAGATTATTGATAACGGATGTGAATCATGGCTTCACAGTTTTCTAGAGCTGTTTAAAAAATCGAAAGAGGTGCTTTCAGGTGAAGCAAACAGATCAGAATGTAAACGTAGCTGACTTCAATGAAAATGATCTGGGGGTGCAGCCCTCAATGTCTGGGGGTACAGCCCTCAATGTGGCAGCTTGTGATGACGGGACAGTGATCGTCGGTGATGGCAGGAGGTAATTAAATTACATTATTACATGATGAAAGCTTGGGAGCAGATACTGACTGTCCTGCATGTATGCAGTGGTACTGTCATCAGAAGCTGTCACATTGAGGAGGTTTCCCTCTGAGACGGTATATTGACATACTGACGTAGGCCATGGGTGGAGTAGATATCAACCAGATTATCATTGAAGTGATCTCCAGACTCAGGGCAATTCAGATCACCAGCAGAATTAGCAAAGTCACAAGGTTGTAATGGCTAAAGCTTACCGACAATGTCAGAGATGGGGTTAAACTTTGTTAGCGTCAGTCATGTGTGATGACGATCTTCTGAGTTATAATTTATTAACTGAATTATGTCCTCACATGAGGACCTGATAAGCACAACATTCTGTCTGAGGATGGACCGTGATGTCGAAGTTCTGGCAGTGACAGCTAGACCATCACCAATGTATCAAATTGAAGTTAAATCCTTGACAGTCTATCTCGGCAACTGGTGACTAACTCACTGTCCTGAAAATGTAAAAAAATCCAGGTGAAGTAACGTTTTGTCATTTTAGCAAATTATCTGAATATTTTATTTGTCCAATACCTGCTTTAATTAAACCAACGCGTACAGAGGTTTATATATTATGATTAGCTACCAGATTTGTATATCACCCTTTCAGCCGGTGAAATGATAAATATCCAGCTGGTAATGTATTTAGCAATGGTTGCTTATCATTATACTGTTAAATGGCAATAAATCTAGTTCTACACAAGCAAAACTGCAGGTGCTATGTAGAGGGAAACCCATTGGTTGATTGCCATGCCAGGCTCTAATCAATTTGGAGGATGGGCTGAAATTTGGAGGATGGGCTGAAGTGAGCTGCTGTTTAATGGCATGCAGGAGAGAGTTGTTACAGTTTGAGCTGGTGAGTCTGTTTAAAGGGTTGAGACTCATTCAGAGCTCCAGGGCTTATCTAGTCTGCCTGGGGGAGTAATTTACTCTTCTCACCAGTGGACTGGACAGTAACAGGCACGCCTGGTGAGTAAGCCATCAGATAATTTTTGTAGAGCTTCTGACTCTTAAGCTTGAATGGCTTAACACAAAAGAACTTAACGGGTTCCTTCACACTGCACTGATAAGGCTTGTACCATGATCACTTCTTAACAAGGCCCCTTTTAGCTGCAGGGTACAACAAGTCAGGTGGTAGATAAAAAGAGGTTTACGTCAACTTGAAGAGTCTGTATTGGTAAGTGCTAGATGAAGTAATGTGCCGTAACATAGTTTTCAAGTTGTTTCAGCTGAAAACAGCTCCTCTCCTGAGACCATATTTTTTTGGCAAGAGAGAATCTGCTTCCAGATAATTTCAATTGCTTTGAACACAATAATCATCTTAATCATCTTGTATAAAATCGGTCAATTTCAGATTAGACGATAATATGCCCACATCATCAGCATCCAGATCTCCTGGCGATTGAGTGAAGGCAAAACAAAACCATTTCGAGAAGCGGAGTTCGACCCTTCACTCAGACTAAGATATTAAGAGATATTACAAGAAATGATAAGAATCATCCACAGCTAAGAATGTTAACAGTGTTCCCAAGTTAGATTTCATATGTTCAGCCAATTGGAGAGAACCATCAGCTGAGTGACTGAACACTTGGATAATTTCACACAAAAGTTCCGAATACATGGTGGTGGTGAATGATGTTAGAATGTGATTGCTTGTCAGAGTTGAGTAACTTAGAATATTGAACAATGATGTTGACAGTTGCCATGAACACACAGTCAGCAGTAAATCTAAATTGACTGACTGCACAGTGAAAAAACTCGGAATGTTCCGGCTAATTCCTTGTCCTCAAATTTAATCCTCCATGGAGTAAGCAGCAAGGAAGACACTAAAGACCGTTGCTGTCACAAGACGTCCCCAAAAACATTCTCTAGACCTGCTTACTCTGGAATGATGTGATAGTATTGGCAAATTATCATCTTTCCAGATGATATTAGAAAATTAGAGAACTGTGAAGTTTGTGCATAAAATCCACCAGAATCATGATGAGACTAACATATCCTGCTATAAACTGATGTCATTTACCGTGAGAAGTTTCCACGAAATGTCATCTGATGACAATGATCTTGTAGAAGCTATGACAGCCTGTTACTGAAGCGTCATTTCCTCATATCATAACGTCAGAGTGGTATTTGTGAGCTTCATAGTTTGCTGCATCAGAAACAGTGTCAATGATCCAGGCTTATTTCTAAGTGACAATTGAACATTGATGGAGTTGCCTGTGGCTTTATGAATTTAATCCATCAAGAGAGCTTAAGAGTTTTCTGTCTTATTCTCATATACTCGTTTCTTTTGTGCATAGCAATCAAAGGCATTCGAGTAATACTTGGGGGAAAATTAAAATTCAGTGAGCAGTGTTCTCTGTTTATTGCTTGCTCTGTTTTCGAATATATTTTAGTCCGATTTTCTGTGCCATTACTAGATTGAGGGACAATAATTATTATTATTAGGAGGTGCTGGGTATTATGTTTTAAAAGCATTTGGGTCTACAGTCAGTCAGTGAGTCACGTCAACCATAAACTCAAGTGGTTGTACATGTATAGCCCAATTAAGGGTTTACTGATAAACTTCACTTACAGCCACAAATGGAATTACTAATAATCTATATGAGCACTGCTAGTTAAGATAAGGAAGATACTGTTTGCCTTGAATAGCTCTTAATTGGCCTGCAATGATGTGATGCTGATCTTACAGATAGAGCATGTTGTTATGGAATGAGCCTTTTAAGGCTGTCCACTGATTTACACTTTGCGTCCTGTTCATCCAAAACAAGAGACCAATTGTAACCATTTTAAATGTTAGAAAAACTTTAAAGTGCCTGGTTTGTTTTTTGGTGCCTTTAGGCTGGGAATGAGACCATACTGCAGCCACTGCTGTAGCAAATGATGCTAGTAATTTTGAGACTCAGGTATTATGGGAATGATAATCTGTTGCAGTGCTGGGTGTGGCATGGTGGAGCCTGTCAGCTGTTCAGGCTGGGATACATCTCATAATCCAAATGATGCATCTCTTATCCAAGTGCTACATCTTATAATCCAAGTGCTTCAGCTTAAAATTCAAGTACTACAGCTTGTCATTTAAGTGCTACATCTTATAATTCAAATGCTACAGCTTATAATAAAAGTACTACATCTTATAATTCAAGTGCTACATCTTATCATATAAGTGCTACGTCTTATAATACAGGTCTTTGTCTTGTAATTCAAGTGCTGTATCTTATGATTCAAGTGCTATATCTTATAATTCAAGTGTAACATCCTATAATCCAAGTGCTGTATCTTATCATCATTGGGTATAAATTTGGCATATTGGATCATCATTGTGACTATGTTTGCAAGTTCTAAAAATGGACCAACATCGCATAAAAACCTTTAAGCCTGTATAGTATTGGTACAGCTGTACTTTGAACTTATTAAACTGATCTATTTAATGAAGATGCTGGAAAGATTATGTTAGGCCTACTTATATTCCCTGGCACATAATAGTTGGGCATGTGTGGCACAGTGGTCGATCGGTTAGAGCTTTCAGCCCGTAACGTTCAGTGTGTGCTGAGTGAGCGGGTTCAACCCTCGGCTGGGGAGTCACTGTGTATAGGGACCTTGAGCAAGTCCTTCGCGCACAATCGCTCTGCAGTACAACTGCAATTGCGCCGTCGAGGCGTTTGTATGCACTTCTGAGCAAACAATTTTGGAAGAAGGGCAGTATTAAATTTCGGTAATATATAATAGTTGGAACAGAAGAGCAGCTGTGAGAACTCTGTTCTGGTAGTACTCGGCCAGTGCCAGTCCAAAGCCTGGATACAGGAGGAGGGCGACGCTAATGGTCTTTGTTACTACACAGTGTCGTTAAACTGCAACAACCACCAGCAGCTGTGAGATTTGCATTTAGATTTTGGTGTTTCATCTGTAATGTACAATGTTTAGCTGCTTGAAGTTCATTCTTACAGCCAGATACATACATACATTCTTAAACTGCTCAGTTTGCTACATGTATTCCTTCTTAAATTGATTTTCCAGTGTGTGATATGGATTTTGTAAGTTGCCTTAGGCTTCTTAAATCACCTAACCTCATCTGACAAGCTTACCTTACCTTACCTTACCTTGATCTTCAAATTACGATTTTTTTTACTAAATTCTCACTTGATTCAAACCCTGATTGATTGATGTCTTGTACAAATTAAATGTCGAAGCGATGAGTGGACAAAAAAAATTTGTATTTCAGTTGCTCTGCAGAATTAATTATTTACCAGCAAGTTATCTTTAATCAAAGAAAGAAATTTTAATGTGTCCATTCAGTTAATCATTAATTAGTCATTAATCAATGCTAGTTGTATGGCTAACTGAGTAGTTTGTTACTTTGAAACGCTCTGTAAATGATCGCTTTGACTTCATTGAGGAAACTTTCTACAATAATTATTTTATGTTTATATACCAACTTTATGACAGTGACTTGTCTCCTTGCCATTTCATAATGTAAGCGTTTTGTTCACAATGGCTGACGTGGCCGTAAAAATGTATTGACTTTCGTTTTGTGTAACACTCAACTTTTCAAGACAGGGCATTTATTTAGGATGTGAAGATAGTCTTCAAGAGCCAAGCTGTATATTCATATCTGAATGCTTGACTGATTTGTAATTGAAATGTTGAGTAATTTCAGTATTTTATTATGTAATGTATACATTACTCCTTTTAAAATCTGATACAATGATTTCTTGAATAAGAGATCCATTGTTATCCGGAGCTTCTGGCAAACACCCTCCCACCTAACTATATATCCGATATATCTTTCATCACAATGTTGGTCTTTCTCTGCTTAGTTTACTAAACAAACGCTTCCTGTCATGAATAGCCATCGTAGCTGTTACGAATGCTGTATTTCATTACTTGTTCTCAGTAAGATAATTGTTTCCCAGTTTCTTATGACTCATTAGTGGATTGTATTACAATTCAGTTAAATAATGTATGCTCAACTGAGGACATAGCTTATTATTATTAATACTTTTGTTATTATTATTGTTACTATCATTATTATTGTTGTTGTTACTATTATTGAACTGCATTTATGAAGAGCCTCAGAAAATGAATTTTGCACAAAGGTATGCAACAGAAGATAGTCTAGTCAAAAATAAAATCTTAAGGTTAATTTTGAAGAGCGACAGTGTTGAAGATTTGCAAATAGAGTGTGGTTGGTCTAGTTTATTCCATTCAGCCCATGCATATGCAAGATTTCCAAATTTTCTAACTTATCGTTTTTCAAAGCTGACTTTGTTACGACAAAGTGTGCTAGAGATGAAAATCGTAGTCCTCGTCTGAATTGAAGAGATGTTCAAGGTGTAAACAAGTGAGGAAACATAAGATGGAGATGAATTTGTGTGGACTCGGTACATTAGAAGACAGATTTTGAAGTTTATGTGGGCTTGTATGGGAAACCAGTGTAGTTCATTAAGGATGAGGTGACGTGATCATGAGAAGTTAAATTTTTGATAAGCTTTGCCGCTTGATGGAGAACAGGTTGAAGAGCATACACGCAGGGAGGCCATAGAGTACATTGTGGAGGGATAAGGCTGGATAAGGAGCGATCATTAATCTGATTGATATTAATTTGCACTGCTCTCAATACAGCATGCATTTGCATGGTGGTGGTGGTCGATTGGTTGGCCTGTAACATATGGAGTATGGGTTAGAATCTTGTTCAAGGCAGTCCTTGTGAGGGGACCTTGAGCACACCACCAGTAGGGGGACAGATGGGCCAATTAACTTTTAAACGATTTTGCTGCAGGTAAATATAGTAAGTTGCTATTTTAGAGATAGTTTAGAGGCCCATGACTTCTCTGTCTAGGGGCTTCTAAATTTATGTGGACGGCCATGACCTTAAAACAAGTCCTTTGTGAGCAATTGATCTGCTCCATTGATTTTTTTTGGTATTGTTCTGCACACTTCTAAGCCTTGAAAGGAGGGCAGGGGTTCCCTAAGGGTCAAGTGCTCACAATTCTCTTACACTGAACTCCTACTACATTAAATTTCGGGACTGAACGATTGTTTGATAACTTTGTTATGTGAACTTGTAAGTCGCTGCGTTTTGACAGTGATATTTTTTCTTTTGAATTAACTAAGATACGATACAATATTCAATTCAATCTTTTTCATTGTAGCCATAGCAAACAGTATTTAATGCACAAACAATGAAGACTATAAACTAAAGGCTACAAAAGGAGCCCCAAAAGGGATCGAAATCCTGCTGAAAGGGACACCTAAGTAGCAGAATTAATTAAAGAAAAGATAGGATGGCCACCTATTAATATTAGGCCTACTTCTAAATTAGGAAGACTGGGAGTATTGGGCAATTAAGAAGCCATAAACCTATAAAAGTATAGCAACCAACTTCAGAAACCAAACAGATTCTTAAATAGTTAACTAACTCAACCAAGGCGGATATGTAATTTCCTCTTATTTTTTTAATTACTTTAAAAGGAAGTTACCGAAATTAGGTTTGAGATTTGTTACTGCTGTCATTACGGGCTTCCAGCTCTTTGTTCCATCTATAAACATTTCCAAATTGTCCTCAAAACACATTTTTCTTTCAGTGAGACTGCTCTATGACATTGTCCAATACACCAAAGTTATAAGTCTATGGCAAAAGTGCCACTCACTATGCAAACATTTAGAATATGGGCCAAGACAATGCATGCACATTATTCAATTATGGGCTTTATGTTGTTTGAACTTAACAAGCCCACACAAGTAGCCTCCTCCATTTCTATGCTCCTATCCTGGGAATTCTTCCATATCCGGTTCTCTGTCAAGAAATCTACTGTTCATACCTCTTTCCAAGAGCCATCATTTCATCACACATCAATCACCAACCTTTGTCTCTATCTGTTTCACTGCTCACTCTATATCACAATTTCTGATGGCGACTAGGGTCTTCAAATCGACTCCTTCCCACATTCAGCTCATTTGACTATATCCTATTTCATCCTGTTTCGTCCTGTCTATGCCTGCCATAAATCAAGCTTTCATAGGGTGCATGAGTGATCAGGATTCTTTGTCCAGCCTCTCTTTTTGCCATAGACCTTGGAGGACACCTACTGGGTATACTCGTCTGTACCTCTGCTTTTAGGGTAATCTTGTATTACTTGAAGATTTTGCTGATCAGATTTCTTTCTAATATCAGTCAGTTTAAGTCACGCACCCTTCCTTCTCAGAAGTACATCTAGATCCAGGTCCATCATTCAAGACCACTTGCGGAGTAGCACACCAAAAAGGACATACTTATTGACTGATTTATGTATTTGCTTAGTCAGATTGTGTGGAGTGCTCCATAATGTGGTGGTTAGGGTGCTGGACTGTCGATTTAAGATCCCCAATACTTGCTAGGATAGAAAGTTGGTATGAGATCTCTGCTTCACTTGCCCCTAGCTAACTCTGTTATCATGAGTATACTGACCATGAACTGTTGAGAGGATGAGATGAAGAGGCAGAGGACTGACGTTTGGTTCTCATATTCCAAGGCTAAGAAAATGAAGACGCCAAGGCTTCATACCTATCACTCTCGGCGTCTTTCTGATAACTCCAACCTCCAACACCTCTGACAAGGAATTAAAACACTGTGTGTGTGTGTGTGTGTTTGTGTGCATGTATGTGTGTGATACATATATATATGTTTTGTGTGTCATTATTTGTATGAGTACATCTGTGTATGTATGTATGTATGTATGTATGTACTCATTTATGTATTAATGGCACCTTAGCCATTATTACCATAATTGTTTGGTAACAAAGTACAATTACTGTGACCTGTAGTCAGAAAGTGGTGTGGCTTTTGATTTTATTGTAGTTGGACAGAGGGGTCTGGTATAAAATAATGAATGTGCTTTGACACTGATCAGTTTGTCAGCTGCTTAGCCACATATTATTATGGTACTTCTGACATTACTTTTGACAGCATGTGTGATCGATCAAAACAAGCATCTGATTTTGAAATCTGAGAGTGTTTTCATAAATGTGAGCATCTGTTTGGAGACTGAAGGTGCTGCATGTACTGTTTGTATTTGTACAAAAACTCCCTTAGGTTTTATCACAGGGTCTGAGGCAGTGATGTAACTTCAGATTTCAAGCCATACTGCAGGGTTAAATTATCCGTGTGGGTCCTGTACTTGCTTTATAAGACTCTTAGAGGGCCTTTCTCTTTGAGATTTTGGTCTGACGATGTTTCAGATGAAGTTCAAACATACAGATAGCAATCCAGACAGCTGGACAGGACAATTTATATAGCACCTCTTTTGCACCCCAATGCCTTTAAATCAATATTAATGATGCTTCATGTCATGATAATTTTCATTTATTGTTGACTAAACACATGGATTGACACACTGCCAACCACGTATAAATAAAGGTATTTTCAATTTTGACATTGTTTAGAAGTGCATGCAATTGGTACGGGGTTTACGTGTATATTTGATGAAACTTCTGAAAGATTTCTAAAATAAAGTTTCAAAGAAAATTTTTATTATTTTACTTTCTCATACATAGCAATATTTTTTTAGACATTGAAAAATTGCATTGATTGGTTAATATGAATGATTCAACTTGGAAACTTAATGCTACATTGTCAGGTTTCCTTGGTAGGTTGTAGTTAATAAATGTCTAACGAGGTTTATGGTCTTATGGGTGGCCTTGTTATGGTCTTACACACTGAGTTGCTTGTAGCCTTACAGATGGTCCTGCTCATGGTCTTACAGGTGATCTTGTTGACGATTTTGCATGTGGTGATGTTGATACTCTTACAGGTGACCGTGTTGATGACTTCCCAAGTAGTTTTACTAATAGTTTTGCAGCTGATCTTGATGGAAATCTTGCAGGTGGTCTTAATGGCTGACCTCTGCTATAATCTTTACAGGTCTGCTGTTCAAATGAATGGTAACTGAGACTGACTGTCTTCACTTGCAAAAGCAAAGCATCCTCTTGATGTGAATCGGATGATGAATGGAACAGGTAACCTGATTCGGAGGAGGCTGGTGCTCGGGCTTTTTCTAGTCTTCTTTGACCTTGGTGGATCAGAGACTTCCGAAACCGGTGATTTGAGTTTTTATTCTATTAGAGTTGTTACGGCAATCAATGAGTTAGTTTTTTGCAACACTCTGTAATTTAACGGTACTCATGAATTTATCGATCCACGGTATTTGTAAGACATTGCATTGGTTCAGCCAATGTGTGATCTAGCCATGTCTTGTTAATGGTTAAATGATTTGTAGGCACTGCTCCATTTAGCCATGGTTTGATTTTAGCCATTGCATCATTTAGCCATGGTTTGTTTTTAGCCATTGCAATCATCATCATGACATTGTGTTGTTGATTAGTGCCACAGTCTTATTTTATCATGGCAATCACTTAACTTATTCAGCACCTCATCCACTGCAACATAATATTATTGCATCAATTGCCTTATATCAGTACACCTCGTCATCCGTTAGCCATGGCATCATTTAGCCTCTGTATTGTGTAGCCTAAAACATTATCCTTAAACCTCTGCATTATTTTGCCTATGCATCTTTTAGCCATGGCATTGTTTGAGCCACAGTTGCAGTCACTAATTAATTATCTGAAAGACTCCATCATTTTAGTCACAATTTAGTCACCATATGAGTGTGACCATGTTGTTATGAATGAACCAGTTTTGAATAACCTGAAACAATGTTGTCTGAATATGATGAGACACTGACACAAAATAAATTTTGTTTTGTGTACATTTAAGTTCCAGATCTGAGCCCTCGTACAGTGTACGCGTGTGAGGGAAATGAGGTGAAGATTGAATGTGCCGAAGGTCTGAGGATCCAGATCATTCGATCCATGTATGGTCGTCTCAGTCGGGCGGTTTGCAACGAAGGCCAGTCGACAATGGATTGGGATCTGAATTGTATGTCTACCAAAGCACTTGGGATTGTATCCGATATGTAAGTTTCACAGAAACAATTTACCCAACTTTCAGTTATTCCTTCAGTTCCTTCTCGTCTTCTGCTCATTTCTGGCATCCTTTGTAAAGCAATGCAGTGATGTCGACCACTTTAATGTTACTCATGAATTTTTCAATTAGTCAATCAAAAATATTTCAAGATATCTACTCAGAGGCGCTCCCGGCCTAATCCTCGGTTGAAAAGGACAGTTTTAAGAGAGGCATAAAATGAAGATGAGGAGTTCTGAGGTATGGATCCGCCTCAAGCTAATAAAGTTTCTATTCACAATTATCACAACCCATTCTCAAGATTCTATTCCTTCATTTGGCATAATGTCATGTGATGTAAATCTTCAAAATTTCTCAGCGCTCCCAAAACCCATGTCAGGGAGACCAGCTTAGTCACCAGGCGCTATAACAAATAAAGTCTTCAATAGACAAGCCTGAGACTATTTTGTATAATCTCTCCTGCATCATTCGTTTTGCCAGGGTATTATTACTGCCTGGAAGACAATAATTTCATAAGCCCAGATTGCAGTCATTTAGTAGAAAGATCTTGAAAACTCTTGCACCTGAATTCTCTTAGATAACAGTTTCATTGCAGCTATAGGTCAAGTGTGTTGCTGTGTTTTTATTTTAAAACAATCAACCTCCATTGTCAGCATTTCAGGCGGCATCTTTGATCCTATCAATTATAATATATATAATCAGATACTATTTCCGAGTTGGAGCTTCATCTGGAATGTTTACATAATTATATAAATACATTAAATTGAATATTTTGATGGAGAGAAACGTGTTATAAATGTTTAATACTGGCATGTAAGTTTGCCCAGGTGGCTGGAATTGTTCTTAACCTGCTCCATGATGACTTGCAACTGTAAAATCTCACTTAAATATGATGGTAATAGGATGTAGAAGCCACTTAAATGGGGTGGCAAACATTCAAGTGGACATGGAAAACTGACAGTTTCTATGGCATGGCAATATGATGAGGCTATAGAGAAGTGTGCTTTTGTATTTTTGTAAAGCAAGCACCTTCATTAATCGTAATCTTAATCTCCAAATATCTAGAGCGCCACTCTTGAAAGCTAAGCGCAGGGCACCAGTTTATTCACGAGCGCTGCGTCAATTCCAAAGGGTTGTCCAAGGGATAGGCCGTGGGAGGTCAGAGTTCGGTTTCCAGGAGGTCATTAAATTGATGTATAGAACAGCAGGCGCGAAGGTTGCCAGGACTGTGTCCTCCTTCTTGTATAACATATTGTGAACAGATGCACAATTTGATGTTCTGTTGTCATTGTGCGCAAGTCATAGGCTCATAGCTGGAAGCCACAGTGGACGATGCCTTTAAATGGCTAAATTATGCTAAGCATTCAAGTCACAGTAGTGTCTGCTGCTACCAGCATATATTAAACATTAAAAGTGCACTAGTAACCTTTTTTTCTTAAATGGATCATGTTTTGTCCTCTCAGCAATCACACTCTTGTCACTCAGCCTGGGCCTCCTTGCTCTGTCCTGCCCTGCCGCTGCCGAGGGCAGCAGCCACTCTGTTGGGTTGCCTAGTCTCAGGGTAATTACAAACATGTGCTTTAGTATATGTGACTGAGGTGAGAAGGGTGTTAGCGAGTGACGGGTGGGTGGATGATGGGTGGTGGTGGGAGAGAGTAACAGTAAATTATTGTCAACATTATTTATGGCATATGGGACTTTGGAGTAAGAATACTACTGTGTGAAAATGACTTCCGTGGGAGGGAGCAAAAAATGTTGGAAGCAGCGTGTAGGCACATAGATTTCACATGAAGAACAACATACTTATCCAAATTCTGCACCTACACAAACCTCGAATACAGCTTGGAAGCTCTAATGCTTCTCATTGGTGACAGAATTTGCTTTTTTCTTACTGTGGTCAGAGTAACATAACAGCTAGAAAGCCCTTATGCTTCTCATAGAATTCTCTGGTGACTTAAATTTTTGTAGCTTTTTTCTTACTGTGGTTTGGGTAAAATCATTTTCACTTTACTATACTTCTATAAAGGCAAATTATCAAAATGCTTTGTTTTGGTTTTTCTTTTGCTTTGAGTCGCTAAATTGTTATTCAAGTGAAGTAACAGGAGGCAGCAGAAGCTAACAAACGAGTCAAAGTTAACAGAAGCAGATTGCTTTGAAAGCTTTTTCTAACTTCGCTTTCATGTTAGATTTATTTTTATTATGGTCAGCTTGTTTATTTTAAAAATGTCAACATTTGGACTGCCAATTCTGTTGTGCCAACTTCTTTAATTGCTCTTGTGGTGTCATGATATTGCAAATCATTTCAAATGCTGCTGAATTAGCTGTATAATTCAACTAATTATTATTTTTATTACTATTATTATTATTATACTTATTATCATTATTATCATTGTTATCATCATTATCATTATCATGATAATTATTATTATTGCTGTACTGAATGCTTAGTGATGACTAAATGTTTGTCTAATATTGAGTACATTATATTTTTATTATTCAACTGTAATAATTCATTATGTTGCCAAAAATATGCTGCTCTTAATCAGAGGCTGCTACAGGCAAGAGTAAAAAAACTTGAGTTAATTGTTTTAATTGACCCCCATCTGCAAATAAATTTACAAATTAGGATATAATACCTTGCATGTATGGAATTACTAGAGAGATTATATTTAATTGGCATTCCTGTGGCGGTGTGCCTTTTACTCAGTGCATGCTACGAAGTTTCTTTCTCATCTAATACAATCTATTTGGATATTTACATAACCTATGTGAGCAATTTCTCAGTTGCTCACATAAGCTGTACTCTTTCCATGCTCATTATTATTTATATTTTGTGATAGTTGTAGTAGTGGGGGAAGTAGTAGTAGTAGGGGTAGTGGTAGGATTAGCAGCCACAGTGGCAACAGTTACTATAGCTATGATGTATTATTATCACTATTTATTGATCAGTAATGTTTACGGGAGATTCTATATTTCGATGCATTAACTAACGGAAACTCCTCAGAGCTAGAAAATAATGAGTCTTCAATTATTTTTAAAAATGAGAGAAAGGCAAAAATTAGTTCAAAAAAGTAATTAATTTCGTAGAACATAGAACATTTTATCCACAGTTATTACATCTGTAGGATTCTAGTCATGTGTTTGACTTTCGATACAAGTGCATTTTCTTTTCATCTTCACAAATGGCGGAAAGTAGGGCATAGATGTTTGGTCTAAAAGAAAACCATTTACTCATCTGCCGCTGCTGCTGCTGACCTATGTTCTTGATAGATGCAAAGAACAGCTGTTGATTTTAATGTGTAAAAAGAGTCTACACTATTGCTCATTTAGCATGCCCACACACTTGTGAAGGGTTCTGTATGTGTGATATATGAGTGGGATATGCTGGAAGGGAGCATTTGGCCTGACAGGTGAAGGGCAAATTGCCCTGGCAAAAAACTGGCATAAAGATTTGCTGCCAAGATTTAGTACATTTTACTCGTGTGTTGGGTGTCCAATAATACTGGTTGCTGTGCACAGGATGTAACTTTGAGGAGCTTAAGCCTTGTCTCAGATGGTTACTGTGTAGGTGGGGAGGTACCTTCAGCCAGTCCTTCACTTGCAATTGATTGCTGCCATCAATGCTATGCCACATGGTCAAGTGCACTTTGAACGAGGACAATATCAAATACAAATGAATTGTATTTTCAACAATTTACCAAGTCCATTGATGAATTTTTTAAATTAAAATAATGAAATTACTGGGCTTTGTGTTAGTGATGTTGGCTTCGAATAGGCTGATAGTGGCAGTGAATTTGAACTTAGGTGGCATATACTGTTTACTGTGTATGGCTACTGCAAAAGATTTACATGAGCAGCATTTAACGAGGAATAGACTGAACACTAGCATCTGGTTGGATACGAAACTCCACCTGTTCTGAAATTTATATACTGCCATTTTCCATTAATGAAGGTAGATGTCGACACTTTTGAAGGACCTGGACACAAAGCTCAATGGGTCTCAGGAGAATACTGTGCAATTCCTATACAGCGCATGTCACCAATGCAAAATATACTGCTTTACTTCTCGGTGCTGGAGATAATTCAAGCAAAGAGGTTCCAGTTGCAAAGATGACCAAGGACATTCCAGGACCTTGTGAACAATAATTTCTAACCTTCCGAGAAGTTGGAAGATAGGCCTATTGAATTCCTTTGCCAAGCATGGAAAAGACGTAGGAAATGCGAACCTTAATCAACTGAACTTTGAATTGCACAAGACCAGAACAGAGACTCCGTTGGCAGTGTGTGTTTGTCGTGGAAACGGGTATACTCGGGAGAGGAGATGATGATGATGATGATATTAGTGTCACTTATGGATGATTAGTTTTCTGTTTCACCAATCAATGGTAGCACAAATTATATATGTAGTGGTCTGATGTAAATTGGACTTACTACACTACAAATGAAATACTGGATGAGTTCTACTTTGATGTTTGCAATGTTTGCTTGTTTCCTCTTCAATAATGATTACGGCTGCAACTGAAATCATTCTCTCTGGTGTCTAAGAGAATGTAGGGTTCATAATTAGTAGTAATTGTATGGCTTGTTTGACCTTATTTTTGAGGTTGACATTCTTGAAATACCCCAGGATCAATCTGCATGGGACCCAGAAAAACAGTTCTTCTTTTGGAGTATCGTCTAGGAATTACTTTATAATAATGTGACTGAAGAACACTTCCTTATAGTTGCAAATTGATTCCAGATTTAATTTCTCTTTGGGTGGTCTTGTAGCCTGGGTGGTCCTCACCCCATCCTGCACGATTGCCATTTTGTTTTTCAGCTGTGCCACCAGAACGGATTAAGTGATGGGGTGGGAGTTCATCGATTGTCTAGTTGCAATGTAATTCACACACGCACATGCCGACATAAAACTGAGACACAAACACACACACGCATGCACATACACACACACACACATGCACACACACACATACACACACACACACACATACACACACACACACATACACACACACATACACACACACATACACACACACATACACACACATACACACACACACACATACACATACACACACACAGCCTGTGGGTGGAATGGAATCTCCCCTAACTGTGATATGAATGGTGACCCTGTGCATGTGTGTTTATTTGATTCTGACATTGACCAGCACACTTTTCGAACATACATGACCTTCTGACAAAATTTTTACAATGTACCAATGTAAAGTAATGTAATGAGACCACTTACATATTACAGTTCACAAAGGCAACGAGATGATGATGGTAATATGATGATGACAATGCTTCTACAATTGTTTAATGTTTTGAGGGCTCAAGTGAATGTCGTTCTTCTACAAAATAATACTGGGCACTGTTTCTGCTGGTATGAAAGGAAGTACAAGGGTGTCCTCTAGTCCAACAAGTGGGGCGCGGGCTACCCTAATTTTGCTCCCCATTGAAAATGATGCCTATTGTAGTTAAATGTCAAAATAGTTTCAAGGGCAATTTACTGAGTCATGACAATCGAGGCCCGTTGTCAGTAGCCACAGTGAATGACCAAAAGTGTCACTTAAGCTAAGTGAAAGACTTTAACATCAAGTTCTGACATTAGTTAAATACATATCTGTTTGTGTGGATGAATTTGAGCATGGTCTTTATTGTATTTGAAACACATCATATTCAGCAAGTGAATTCAAGTGAAAGTGCTCAGAGTGTTATTTTCCGGTTGTGTACTCATGAACTTATGTGGTATCAGGTGTAATAATATGACTGGGTGTTCAGTCCTCGCTTCAAACACTGTCCTTGGTGATCCGTGTCATGATGTGAACAAATACCTAGAGATTGTGTATAACTGCGGAAAAGGTAAGTTCTGTCTGTTACTGGCACATTGACTCTAATGACTAGTGTTTGTTCTGCCACAAGAGACGCTGACCAGTTTGCTCCTTTGGATTATCAGCTTTGAATGTATATATATATATATATTTATAGCTTTCTTAGTTGAAAAATAATGTTGATTGGCTGAAACTAACACTACTTAGCATTGATCAGATTAAACACCCGTTGTCCATCTGGTCGAATTATTTATTTATTTTTAATTATTTATATAACCTATGCTTGGCTTAAATGTGCATGAAGTTTGTTCCTTTTGTTGAACTTGATCATTTTATAGTAATGTCTCAGATAAAACTAAAAAGAGTTTAAGTGAGTTAATAAATTAATGTGATTTTTGCACATTGTAAGTCATCCATAATTACCCTTGATGAGAAATGATTTTTCATTATTTGAAAGAAAGAGAAAATAGAGGAGGAGAAAGACTGTGCTGGATGGACAATATAAATGAGGGCATAATAAGACTAGGACTAAACATGAGAAGAACCCTGGACATGACAATTGACCCCAAAAAATTGAGTATCATTTAATGGCAACCATTAAAAGACTGGCTTCAGGTTTGATGATGATGATGATAATATGTTCATCAGATTGGTATTTAAGCCAGCATGCCACACAGCCTGTGATTGGTTAGTGTTTAATGTAGTGCCTATTCAGAGCTACTTGGTTACATTCATTTAGAATAATGATACATTATAGGCCAGTGCATCATCAGACCCCGGATTTAAGTTTCACAGACATGAAGTGTTACTCTAGTATCTGTGGACTGAACTGAACCAACGAGAAGGCCAAACTATAGCTTTGATTTTCTGGATGGATCGACACGTGGGGATACCTTCCACTTCCTATTTTAAGAGTTTATCGACATTATAGAATATAATTATAATTAATAGAACACAATCTAATATAATGTAATATATGATATAATATATTTTAATTAATTAAGTTTGTTTTAAATGGTTAGGAACTATGAGGACATGCAATCTGTGTTAGAAGCACTGCAAGCTAATGTGGCATGCTTAGCAGCTCATCCTTTGTAGCATCCTGGAGAATGGAAGGCCCTTGTGATCTAGATTCCATAGATACCTGATGTTCTAATATGGTTGTTTCTCTATAATGAACTTAGGAATTGTTGGAAAGATATGAAGCCAGTGGAGCTGTGACTTTTGAATTGGTCACTCGTGTATATTGACCTATGTTTTCTGAAAATCTAGTAGGTGATGTTATGTAAAGGAGGTACTTGATGGTGTAGTGGTTAGCATGCTGCACTGTCCATCGAGAGGTTGGGGATTCAAATCCCTACGACAGTAGAAATTTGGTTCAATATTTCTGCTCCACCTGCACCCCATAACCCCTAACCAATTCAGCAATGATGAGTACACTGCCTGTACGTTGTCAGTGGGACGATGAGACAAAGGAGGGTAGGAGTAGTGGCCGCTCTCCCTCATATGTCAAGAATAAGAAGTCACTAACACTTCATACCATTCGATGGATGCCTTCTGGCTAGCTTGAGGAACTGCCCTTCTTCTTCCATGTTATTTAAATATCAGGAATAGGTGACTAAATGGGCACATAATTGATATGGTAAATAAAACTGGAGATTTGAAAATACAATTGAGAATGTTTAGGTGCCATATATTTATCTGTCAGGGCTTCCTAAATGTTTGTGAATGCATTCTGTATTTAATTACATTTTATTGCACTTAACTGTCTGCTTTATGATACATATTAACATCATTTGCTTCATAATCACATTTGCATTTAATTAATGATTGCCACTTATTAATTCTGAATGACGTTTGATATCCGAAATGTTATCTCTTATTGTAAGATTACTGCTTTTTGCTTCATATATATAACCGAGGTTAATTAATTGTGTAAATTAACATTTTGAATTAAGATACAATACAATGAATGCTTATAACATTTGCTATGTATATAATGCTTGTTATTTTGGTTTTATATTTTAAGATTAGTTTTTATTTGCATAGCGATGAATGTCTAACACCTGCAATCTGTGGTTAACGTTTTGCTTTGTAGTTTTGACAAGTGTGTGGTTGTGATATGGTCTTTAAAAAATGTCTTATAGTTGCAAATACTAATTTGGCCATGATAATATGTGTTGTGTGTTGAGGTGCACCGACTGAAATAATGCAAACATGCCACAGAACATGCGAATGACTTTAGTTTAGGGCTTACTGAACTGAGATGAAATCATCCAGATTCATATTTGTTTAACATCCCATTACAGAAGGGTGATGGTTGTGATGATGGGATAAATGGAGTGGAAAAGTGAATTGAAGAGGGACCATGTGATGGCCAAGGAAGCTTGAGATGCTGAGGAAATCTGAAAAGCAATTCGTTGATTTAAGCAAACATGATGCAAGTTAGAAAAGGAAACTTTTTAAAGAGAAACTGAACAACGATTTATTGGAGTATCAGTACACCTGCAAACGTTCATTGTGTGTGCTGTTGTCATGACTATTGTTATGTTGTTGTCATGGTTGCTGCTTGTTGTCTTTATGACTGTTGTGGTTGCAGTGTATCAAGGCAGATGGAAATGCAGTGTGGCTTATTATATTAACATTAGCTGAAATGTACTAACCTCTCTCTAGCTATTACTTAAAACCTTGGTTTGTGATATTGTTGCATGTTATTATTTATTTTGCATGTCTGTCTGTGCTGTGATATCGACAACAAACGCTTTTAAAGATGTAGCGGTGAAAAACAACGCTGCCAGATTTTCGCAGAAAACAAGAAATTTGGCGATCCATGTCAGCGTACTCCTAAATATTTAGAAGTCCAATATCGCTGTATAGCAGGTAAACTAGGTCTCCTAATTTATTTGTTTTATCATACTGTGGTGCGAAGGAAATCGGCGGAAAACTTAGTTAATATGATAGACTGAAATTTGTGAGAGAAATTTGTGCAGAAAATTTTAGTTCTTATCAACATTTTGCATACATGAGGTCTCTGTACCGTAGTTTTATTTTATGCATAGTTAATCATAATCTCCAAACTTCTATAGTGCCGCTTGAAAGCCAAGCGCAGGACACCAGCTTATTCATGCTAATGTATAAATTATCATGTTAATAATAATATTGTTCTTTCTTTCTTATATTTAATGGTGAGGCATTGATCATTTTTAAGCACTTGAGTGTTAAGTACTTGATCAACATCCCTTTGCAGCAACCAGGATTCAATCTGCACACTTTGTGTTTAGAAGATGAATGCAATAAAGGCCTTGTAATAAATTTTATATCTAGTTTAAAGTAATCACGTGATTTTACAGATATTAGAGTAATTGTTATGCTGCACTAATATTATGTTATAATGCAATTATGGGTTTTTTTTAAATTACTTCAGCAAGAATGCAAGTTATATATAGAGCATGTAGGCCTACAACAGGCATTTCGAGTCATATGAGATCCCGGGGAGTTCACTTATATAATTATCTGTGTCACACCCATCAATCAGGATACTGTCCCTCTTGCTCTCTTGCAGTACTTGTCACAGGACTGAAATTGAACATTGCATTCATTTTACCACTTGTTAAGTATATGCTATATTAGTTTTAACTCTATCTGCGGCTTGAGGACATGAGGCAAACACATTGTATTAAATTTCATCCCCAATCTCCCTGCATGAATCTCAACCTAGTAGTAACCATTAGGCTGCTTTATGAAATGCACTTGTTATTTTCAAAGTAGATTTATAACATTGATTATCAGCATTAATGAATAAAGAGTGTACTATGTTAACGTAAAATTTTATTTTTTTTATAAATTGAGTAATGAATTTATTGAAAGGGGGTGCAACAATTCCAGTTACATATCCACCAGAGACACAATCAATGATGACCAAAACCCGAAATCCATCTTCGCCATCTTCATCTCTATCATCTTTGAGATCAACACCAGTGGATGGGAGTGTCTCTCCTCTGTCATCTGCTGCATCTATGTACAGTCATCCAGATGGAAACTTTGACTCCGGAGACTGGTGCGAGGAAACAGTCTATCGGAACATCAAGTGGCCAAAGGCTTTTCCAGGCCAGACAGTGACGATGGATTGTCCAAACAATCAAGCAGGTTGAAAACTAACTCTTAGCTCTTCTTTTTTCTATCGTGTTATTATGTTTGCATTAATTTATAATTTATTAATTTATAATGTACATAGTAAAACTGAACAATGAATCTAAGATGCAGAATATCTCTATCAAATATAATCTCGTTCTCGTCTGGGCCTTGAAAAGACTTTTAAATTGTTGAATTATTCAGAATAACTCTGGCCTATGAACCCCTTGCTTTTTCTCTTGAACTAACTATGAACCCTAAGCACCCAGTGTCTCATTGACGCACAGAAGATTAACTGCTTTGTTTGGCAGTTGGATGTTAAGCAGAAGGACTCCGTAAGACAAATATAGGACCTGAGATAGTCCTTGACTCGTTCATTAGTTTAATCTTTTTTGGCATTGTGATTGTTGCTGCTTCAAACTTTATGAATAATGTTCTTCTTAGTTTGTTTTTTAATCATGATAATAAACTATGTAGTTTTGTCAATGTCCAAAAATCAAAGCTGAGCCACTAAGCTATACCCAAGTTATCTAGGAATGAATGTAATGTATCAATATAGCGCCTTTTCTGTACCTTGAAGAGGTGCCATAATATACTTGGCTATTTAACTCATCTGCTTTTTAAGGTAGAGAAAGAATAATATGTGCTAGACTAATTGAAATTTTTTTTATAAAAGTGTAAAACTAGACTATACTCTAGAAAGATGGTCCAACAGATGAGAAAGGAAATGTACAGAAAAACTATTTAGTATTGCTGGAATGGATATATCTACACTATCACAGCCTGGTTGGCTGTATCTCTATATCTTGTATCACAATACTTTTTGCATAATCTTTCAGCCTGATACCATTAATAAGCGAAATCGCCGAAATTGATTGATTGATTGCAATGTAGCTCCTGATTAATCAACGATGCATAGCGTCTACACATCACTTTTATTAATAGAAGATAATTATGCAAAGCAAATTGCATGAGATTCTAGTAGTTAGTATGCTGGACAGTCAACCAACAGGTTAAGAGTTCTAGTCTCTCAGCCAACCTAGCTACGACGATTATAACGGCTCAAGCCGCGTACACTGTGGGAAAATGAGATGAGGAAGGAAAGAACTGGCCATGGCACTCACTGTTGTATGTCAACACTAATCAAAACGCAGTTGGTGGTCAATAAAGTATCTGCTGTTTTACTTTATATCCGTGTTTGTCTCTATTACTAGCCTAAGTGACTAGACTGACTACTCTCTATATATGAATTTATTGTGGATTTTCAACAACATCACTTAAAACTGTTTTGCAGTGTAGACCTTAATTCTTCATATTCACAAGATGTAACAGGACATTGTTATGACTCTTCTCAAGAGCCTCTTGAAAGCACTGCTGAGTGTATGGCCTTTAGGCAAACAGACAGACTAACAGAGGATGATCTGTTAGAAGTTTTAAAGAATAGACGCCCACAAGATTCTCCATGCCATGTCAAGTGAAACTGAGCAAAGACTTGCCACATGACTGTCAACTTCTTTCTAACTGAACTCGATGTTGTTGCTGAGTTCAAGTGGATTTTGGCTTTTTCTATTACACCGAATCACATTGATGCAAATGTTTATTTCCAAAAGAACAAGGCCATGAAGTTTTCTTTAGGCTTATCTCGTTCATTCTGAGGGTTTATATAGTTCTCTTTCTGGAATCAATTCAAGCGCTACCAACCCAGTGACAATTGAAGAAAAAGACTTGAGCGACTTGTAAATCCCACCAGGTGGGTCACAAATGAAAAGCGAAGTGCAACGTCGGAAGTGGCAGCCAATGCAACACATCACACATGTATGCAAAGACAGAGAGAATTTAGGACAATTTCTATGCTGGTCTAGGAGAAAGATTGTGCTGTTTTGGTTTAGTATCGTAGTTACATACTTTAATAAATATTGATTACCAAAACTACAGGGTGCATGGCAAAATCAATCGTATTCAAGCTTAACTGATGCTTATTGGGTTAACCCTTTAAGAAATTATGAGCAATACTGTTTCACTACAAGGGTCACTCAATTCTTTGTCTCAATACATGCATATATTATATATGACCACATCAGACTATTAATTATGCATAAGTATAGATTTTGAACCATTGGTGATTAATAAAGTATAATCATAATCATTGTTTATAAACCATCAGCAATTAATAATACATAACAATTATTATTTGCTGTAAACCATCAGTGATTAATAACGCATTTTTGTAATCATAGACTATAAACTATCAGAAATTAATGACACATAATCATAGACTATAAGCCATCAACAACTAATTATGCGAAATAATTATTATAGGCTCTAAACCATCAGTTATTTTTAGTGCTTAATCATAATCTAATCTATATCTATAATCTATAAATCATCAACAACTAATTATGCATAATCATTATGATAGGCTCTAAACCATCATTGATTAAATATGCATAATCGTAATGAATGGGAATAAACCACTAGTGATTAATGAAACATGATCATAAACTATAAACCATCAGCAATTAATAAAGCATAATTATGGACTGTAGACCACCAGTGCTTGGTAAAGCATTATATCATGGTGCAGGAATATGCAATGGGGATGCTTAGGTATATCAATTTTGTTAAACTGTAGAGCAGATTTGTAAGAAAACGTGTTAAAGGGTGTCTACAGTAAGACCTTAGATTAGATCAGCTTATCATTACAGGACTTTGAACCTGGAATTATAACCTAGCCACCCAGGCTACCATAGTGTATATCTATCCATTCCAGGTTAGTATAGTTCTATCCATTCACCTCCACTATATGACCTCCACAAATGCGTTAGATGGTTTGAGGCTAGGAGGCAGTCGTTTACACAATGTTGGTTGATTTGTTTACACCAGAAGTTCATAAAATGGATATATCTTATGTGGAAGAAAGTGCACAAGAGACAAATCACACCCTTATATAAACAGAGGGACAAGAGTAGACAGGACCAGCCAGAGACATATAGACACAAACACACAACTAACACACAGCAGCCCATTTGTTTGGAAAAGAAAAAAGCAAACATGCCAAATGGGCAACGTCAGATTAACAGTTTGGCTGGGAAGAACCCTTGAGCCTGTCAACATTATTCTGCATTAAGTCCTATGGCTGCCCAATCTAGAGAACTTTGGCAAAAGATAAACTACTGTGACTGTCTCTGTTTGCTGCCTGGAACTGTTTGCCTGCTATTAATTACTATAAAATACTCTTACCCTATTGTCATCCTTGCCATGTAGCCTCATTTACTTCAGCAGTGCATAAAGTTTGAGCTGATATGGTATAATTTATGATCTTGGTCAGGCCAAGCAAAATAATAACCTTGCTTCTGGTTACATGACCTAAAAATATAGGGTTGTAGGTACTATGTAAGAAATTATTTAATTTTTAAATATTTTTATGTACTATTTCTCTTTAATTGTCAAAAACCAGCAGATAATTTACAGTTCATGTTAATGTATATAATGTGAAAACAAGGCTATTTTTACTTGCCTTTTAAATGCCAACTAAAATTTTGAGTACAATAAATATCGAAGCATTGAAAGTATCATTTGACCAAATGGTTATGTACCACCAGACATTCTGAACCAATAGTGCAATTAACCAAAGGATGAGTATGGTTAAGTTCTTCTGACTTAATAACATTTAAGATTATTGCATGTATTTCCATAAATGAATAAATACTATTGAGATCGGAAAATAATCTCAATATTTAGTCATACAACAATCTTATCATTAATAATATAGCGCTATATAAATGCTCAGAATGAATGAATATATGAATTTTAACAAAAACAAATACCTACAGAAATAGAACATTTGAAATGCAATTTTGCATTTCTTTTAATAAAAATAAAGGAAATATGAGTCAACTTCACATGTCAACATAGTTGCTGGTACACCATATTCAGACCTTATCCTTTACATTCACTAGACATTGTAAGCACAGTATTGAACCAAGCTCTTAGCTGATGAAATAGATATGCTTCTGGTTGTGCATATCGCCAGCAAAAGCCTTTTACTCCAAAGCTAGGGGAATAATAAGGTATTTCTATCAGTGGACCACATGTAAGACTCTCTTTATGAACGCTTTGTTAAACAAGACGTCACCGAAAAGATGTCAATGCACAACCAAACGAATAGTCATGTTTTTTGCAGGTAGATGGTGGCATATTTCTGGGCAACATGTGCCAGTGGAATGCATTTGTGTGTTTTTCTGCAAATCAAATTTCTTTTGGAAATCTGTTGAAAAATAGGGTCGGCAGGAATTATCTTAATAAAATGTTTAGGGTCGGGGCATACTTTTGAATGGGCGTGTTACCAGAAGCGAAAATATGTTTTGTTTGCCCTGATGTCGTGCAAGTGTCTGAGAACTTCTCCTGCCTTAAACATAAGCAAGCTCTTTGAGTGCTGATTTTTGAATTTTATTTTATAATTTGAGTATAACCTGTAACTTAAATAAATTCTTTGTATTTTTTTAACTTAGGTGCCTTCCTTCTGTTTGAACCCTTGCATAGCCATCCTAGGCTCCTAGCTTGGTACAAGTATGCCATATCACCAGTTTGATACAATGTTTAGGCCTTAGTTGGTTATAAACTCCAATGGCACTAAGTAACATCTGACATGAGCATCTAATAGCACTAATAATTCATACAGCTTGTTTGAAGCTCCCGCTGTAGGTAGTGATTTCTCATCAGTGATAATCCCATAAACTTCAATTTATATATCTCCTCTGCTCCTTCATTCTCATCAATGTTGATTGTCCACGTCTATTCAGCCTTCCATCATGGCTCAAATCCTCGTATTTCAAAATCATTTTGCAGCTCTTGTTTGCATAAGTTTTCTCCATTGAGACACATTATCACAAGTTGTTGTGGCACAAGAGATCTTTGAAAATGATTCATGCTTTCTATATCAGTCACATTTCACCTTGGAATTTAAACTCTGTTGCCAGTCTATCTTGGCCTGTCTATATCAGATTACCTGTGTCACAGTTATATTACTTAAATCGGCAGATTATTTCATGGCTTACAGAAGAGGACTGCATTTTTAGAATCCTATAACCATTTAATTGGGTGCTTCTTCTTCTGAAAAGCATTTTAACTTTTCTAATGATTAAACGAATGGAGATTTTCAGATGACTAATTTATCACATGGTATTTTATTTGAGTTACATGTATTTTCTCATCAGAACTTTTGAAGGTTGTTCCTTATTACGCTGAAGAAATCTCTGTTTCTAGCGGTTAACACCTGAGTCACGATGAAGGCAGTTTTATGTGACAGGGCGGCAATGTGCTCTTCGGTGCCTACCTACTGCAGCCAATACTACACCTAGACAAATAACACTTAACCAGAGTTCTTCTTGGCTGGAACTTAGCTCTTCTGTTTTATGTTATGTGCTCTTCTAAATCCTGTAGAAACTCTTCTGGATGTAGAAGAGACCGTGATAATGTAGATTGAGTGTATAATACTTCTCTGTTCTGTCATGGTATTGGCCTAACACTTGCATATGTAATGTGCAACTTGATTTGTAACTTGCTTATTTTCTTGCTTCCTTACTTATTTCATTTAATTGCTAATAGTAAACTAAGTCCTGATTTCTTGTTATTTTGATGTGTTTAATTCTGCTTGTAGCCAGGAAGGCCACCTGGAAGTGTGGAGTGGCACCAGTCAACTGGATGAACCGTCCAGATCTTAGTCAGTGCATCTCTCCAGCAGTAGTCACTATACTGGATTCGGTTAGTCAAATCAGTTGTTTAGTCCATTTCTTCTGTTTATGTAAATAGACCAAAGTGTAAATAAATGTGGGTATAGAGGATTGTTTTGCTGGATGTAATATTAGATTCTGACTGGCATATGGGTGCAAATGTATCATGTTAAAATTAAGTAGATATGTTTATGGTTTAAAAGTTTCAATTAGTGGTACAATGCGGTTGTCCTATTATGATCAGTCAGTTATGTCTGGGGTGGGGCAAGAGGATATTCTGGGTTGGGGTGACAAGTGTGCAGTTGTATGTGACAGTTTTATATCTATATTGCCCATATATCTAGATGTCTGCAACCTTAGTGGTATAAACATTCCTGCATGGGGTTCTCTGACACATCCAATGCAAGGGATGCCAGACGTCTGACAAAAGGAGGACATGTCCTCCTTTTTGGCTTCAAGGTCTCTGTTTGGCAGGTAAGTAGCAATATTTTCCAGCAAGTGGCAGGCCAGGGTGAGAAAGGCGCCTGAGCTATGTAGGGTAGGTGTCAAGGAGGGAAAAATGTTTGCACAAGTCATCTTGTACGACACTCTTGTAGTGGTTAGGGCCACGTTTACGGCGCTTTATAAATTGGCGTTGTTATTATAATATTATTAGCATTATCTGAAATGGTGCATTTTGAGCATACAAACAGTCTTGATTTTGATCCTCTTTATCAAAAACCTCTACAGTATAGTGAGGATTTAGTATTGACTGATCTGTTGCTGGCACAGCAATTGATTTCACTGCATACACAATGAAAATTGCAAATTTGAATTGCTATTCCCAAATTATATAGTCAGAAACTCCATGGGTCAGAATAATGTCGTCAGCAGACCATAAATGGCCCGGGACTTTTGACACTTCTGTTGTAGATGAACTGTTTATATCATGTGTATCATACGGTGTTGCAAACTGTTGTAGATAAACGGCTTGTGGCTCTACGATCGGTTTTCTTATGGTGCTGGAGAGATGATTGCCAACGACCTAATGACTTTTACTGACGTTGGAGAACAAGTTTTTGGTGGTGATCTACTGGCTGTTACGACAGCAATGGAGAAATTTGTTCAGCAGATAGATCATCACCTAAAGGATAGCAATGAAGAGGAAAAGACGGTTAATCTGGTACACAAAGTTAACCAGGTGTGGAATTTCATCACCTTTATAGATTGATGGAAAAGACCAATGCTGCTACAGAAGGAAGAATTAATTTAATTAGTCAATGCAATTTATTTATTCATTCATTCGTTTAGAAAATTTATATAGCACCCCTTCAAGAAACCTACTCAGAGGCGCTAATGTAAACTGTTCTGTGATTGTTTATGATATGAACAGTTAAGTAGGTGTGCTTTGTCTTTTCGGTAAAGGTAATTGCTCTTTTCATTAGAAATTGAATGCTAAAAATTGTAAACAAGTTACGATTCATTTTTTTAAAAAGATGTTTCTTTTAAATGATGAGAAAACTGCTGATATGCCGTCGATGTTTGTCAGACCCTTCTGAATTTCAGAAGGAGAGCAATCAATATTAAGTGCAGTTCTATTGTATAATACATAATGTTTGTATATTTATAAATGTGTGTGTGTGTTAGGAATGAACCAAGTTTGTATTTCTTGCAGAGTCCGAGTACCAAGTTATGCGAATTCAAATTTGCCGAGTCCGAGTTTCGAATATTTAGAAAAAGGCTCATTCTCCTAATTTTTAGTTTGACAGTTTGCACAACTTTTATGAATTGTTTTATTTTGCCTAGTTTGCTCTGAGAAGTAGTAATCCATTAAGCACTAATAATAACAGTTTTTGGGTTTATACATGAGTCGATTGTCATTTTGTAAATATAGGCCTAAATAATTGTATTTGTGTCTTTAGTTAGGTCTATTGTTGTTTTCAATTTAATAAATCCGATTTTCGTTTCAAAACAGAAAATCGGAAGGATTTATGCTCAGACCCATTGTTTGTCCGAGTCCAAGTAACGCTGTCAAGGTATCTAAGAAAATTGCAGCAAGTGTAGCCCGCATAAATTTTCTTAGGTTGATTATAAGACCATCAGTGTAGCCACTCAAACTGTTAAGAAGCTGCCATTTGCAAACTCCCCCTCTCACCTAAGGAGTCTGACTAACAGCTTCTCATTATTCACACCTTATAGTGTTGTAATTCTGTTTTGTGCTATTTCAATTCTTCAGGCAATTCTTGATACAAGCAGCAACCTTCTGAATGAATCTCGCATGGAAGCATGGTATGATATTCCACAGTTAATGTGGCCAACCGTTGCCACAACTCTACTGTCGACCATTGAGAAATGTGCGCATCAAGTAGCATCAGTTACCACCAAACCCATGAGCCTCATCAATGTCAAGAGTAACTTAGGTATGAATGCATAAAATGCTGGCTGAGTGTTTCTAACCTTGTATAAATTGCAAATGGTTGTTAGTGATTAAATTGCAGATACATTTAATTATTTAAGTACGATAAATAATGATCATTATGAAATAGCATATAGATTTGATGCTCGTTGGTGTCAAGTATTTAGTTATATGCGTTTCACCAGTTAACATTTAATTTATGCAAGTATTTCTTCTTCTTAGTTGTTGAAGTTCGTGTGATCAACACAACTGAGACTGTGGAGGATCAGGTTTTTCCACCATCTGATTCCATTTTTCCAGCTGGTACATGGGCTTCTGGAGGAAGTTTCATCTCACTTACTGGAAAAACCGTTCGGCAGTTTGAGGTGGCTGGTAAGTGTAGGCCCAATTTGCAAGTCACTCCACATCAAAGTCATGACAGCAGGCTATATCCAGTGAAATATAAGTTTGTAAAACAGCCTTTGATAATTTGGCTGCTAAATGTTGCTGACAAATTGTTAATTAGGAGGTTGCATCAATTGTACAAAAAAATAAAAGCTAATGAATCATGTTGATTGGTTTGGTCTTGAGCATGTGACCTACATTAAAGACTGAAATAGACTTCTACTTAATTTAAACTGACTAACTTTTAAATAGTTCTGTGTTCATTTTAGAAATGTTTTTTGGAAAATGTTTTAGAAATTTTTGCTGTACATGGTTGCCATTTAAAACATTTTGACTTCGATATGAAACGACGCTAAGGAAATATTCTTTAAAGCTGTCTTTCTGGGAAGATCTTATTTTGACTACTTCTGTGCCACATGAATATTCTGATACAATTCATTGAATGAATAAATTATTGCAGACTTTATCTGGATTATCTCTGGGAGTCTTAGGGTTCTGACTTTTTTAAGATGGATAAAAAAATATTGCCTTCTAGACTGTAGTCTTAAATGCTACTGTTATATTTGTCAAAAAGAAAAGCACCTGACAATGTGAGGCCCTGTGCTATGACTTCTTTGGCTTATGCATAAATTCAGCACTGAGCATCATACTCACATATGGGAGTTTTTAACATAATAAATGTTGTGTTTACTTTAGGTCTTTCCAAACTGGTGTTTGCCACATATAATAACATTGACAAATGGTTGCAAGCTTCTGACATCCAACCTGACCTCGACGCAGTTGTCCGAGAAGGCCATACTAATGGTTTCATGGAGAGTTTTAACGCCTCTCACTTCAAGCAAATTGGAGAAAATTTAGAAAGTTTTCCTAAAGAAAGCAGTGGGTTGAATGCATCAGAAAGCACAAAAGATAAAACAGTCAACACGAGGGTTATATCTGCCGCATTTGTCAAGGGAACCAGACAACATGTTAAACTGAGAGAACCCGTCGTCTTCGTGATGAAACACATTTTGGTACCTGTATTGATTGTTTACCTTTACCCGATTATTATGATCTAAGGACTGAATGTTATGTGTTACCTTTTTGCTTATGATTACCTACTTGTGGGTATAGGTACAAGTATGTATGTGTGTAAGTATGTTTTGAGACAGTGCCTGCAGCTGGACCTTAGTGGACCTCCTCTTCTTTATTTTCAATCATATCTCACAGGTCATACTATCTATAAGTTTACCATCACTATGGTTATCATACTCCATTGTCATGATGTCATCCAATGCCACAATTTAAATATAATAAATGTTGTTTTTCTAATATGACATTGTGTTGCTATAAAATTATTGAAATTATGGCACTACATAAATCCTTTATGACATTACATCATAGTACCCAGCAGATTAAATTTATGTGTGATCTTGTTTCCTGTAATTATATTTGAATGGAAATAAAGATGTAGCCAATTCAGATCACAACATATGCCATTAAGGTTTTGTGTGTGCTCTGTCAAGAAATAATCACAAAAAGTTAAATATGATTTTTTACTCACAGTCAACAGGCTTTTGCAATGTGAAAAATATCTCTAACATCAGTTGACAATAAATGAGTGAAGAAATAGGATTGCACTCCTATTGATGATAATGTCTTATATCTGCGATAGCTAATAATAAAAGGAATACTTTGAAATTTTATTCAGGTTGAACAAGTCTCAAACCCTTCTTGTTCCTTTTGGGATTACTCTAAAGAGTGAGTCTTCTTGAATTTTCCTTAAGATTAATCTGCAAATTGGATTCTTTTAGTTTTCTGCTTTCATGTGTGTATCACGCTTTCCAGTAAGTTAAAGCTGGGATGTCAATTTTAACTTTCCCAAATATCTCTAAACTTCTTTTCGATTTATTCTTTATTTTTATTTTGAGGGAATATACTTGATATTGGTTGTGTTTTTACTGCTTTAAATCTTTATCTATCAGTCAAATGCTGTCTTTAGAATGTTCTCGCTAGATGCAGCAGATTATAATGTATTATGTAGGTGTGTAATTTTGCATCATTGGTGTTTAAAATGGGGCTAGTCTGGTTCTGACTTTTAATATCTTTATGGTCCGTGTTGTGTTTAGAAGCATGAAAGGCCATTGGTCGACTCGTGGATGTCGATCTATAAACTCTAATGCCTCTCATACATTGTGTGCTTGTCAACACCTAACCAACTTTGCAGTTCTCATGTCAGTCAATGACCAAGAAGTAAGTATGTTGTTTCACAGGCTGGGAACTTTTGAAGTCCCTGCTCATGATTGATTATAATGTTAAAAACAGCCCTAAGATAGCATGATTAACAGTACATTCCATTATGGAGCAAACATATGAGCCTCATACCCAAATACTTGAAACTTTTCCTGACATGGCTAAATAATAAATTTATTGTGCACATTTAACATATTTCGATATGTTGCACATTTCAGTACGATACGTCTGTATGAACAAGTTTCACTGGAAGTCAAGTGTTTGGATATAATAGATTTCAGCTAAGATATCCAGAATAATAAAGGACACATTCAACAAGGTGAAACGTTTTTAAAGAGACTGTATGAATTTTGCACCACAGTAACTATTTAGTTACAATTTAACCAGTGCCACCATTTATGGTTGTTTTGCAGCTGACAGACATCCAGAAATTTTCGTTGTCACTCATCACCTACTTTGGTTGTGTTCTTAGTATCATCTGCCTTGCCTTGGCATTCATCACGTTTCAATTCTTTAAGTGAGTGCTTTTCAACAATCAGAACAATACTACGCATGGTCTAATGCAAGTAGTTTTTAAAGATAAGTAATGTACAGTAATGAACTATTCATTTACTATGTGTCCCTGCCTTTGTTCATATATTGAGGTTGAAGTATCTTTCAGGTGAAGCAGCAGATGATTGGCGATGGTCGCTATGCAATAGACATCAGTGGTGATTGATCAATGTGGTCGCAATGATCACATTCATGGGTGTTCATAGACTCTAACTGTAGCTTTTGTTGCTTCGTTTCTGAGCATTTGATAGTCATTTTTGTCGATCATGGCTTTCTGTCTCTGTCTCTCTTACCTTTGAAGTGTTTCCCTTGATGAGGTTGTACGCAAGTTTGTAGTTAGAGTCGTCATTACTTGCAGCTATAAACATCTATGAACACAAACCGACATTAAATATATCATATGCTTTACCAATAAACTGACCAATTTACGCACTAGACAAGCATTGCAATGGTTTGATGCCACAAATGAAGGAGGTCAACATCTTTAGACATTATGAACCATTGGGTGATTTGATTTTTCCCCTTTTCCCTCTTTTTTTATTAAGTTTCCTAGTCCTATGTGACTTTTTGGGTGACCAACATGACTGTTTTCACACTTTGCTATTAATTATTGTATTACATATGCTAGGATGTTTTGTATACTTTACGTTGCTTGCAGTAATGTAAATGCTATCATCTCATTTTCTCTGTTGCAGAAACCTACAGTGTGATCGTAATACCATACACAAGAACTTAGTGGTTACATTGGCCATAGCTGAGGTCATCTTTCTCATTGGAATCGTCCAGTATGACACTCGGGTCAGTACACTTCGTTAGTAACTGTACATATGTGGCTTGTCTTGCTTATCAGGATTTCAAACGTTGTCAACTCAGTGTTATTTTAGCTTTAAACCTCTATAAAGTACACTAAACATTTCTTAAATGCATGGTGAGTGATGGACATCTGACCAAGTTACTCTGAACCAACCGCTAGGTGGTGCACTGACGTTCGTCGCCTCACATTTATTTTCAGTTCATGCTATACCACAACAATTGGATATTTTTATTGTTTGAAAATATTATGAGGCTTTGCATGAAAGTCTAATATGTCCATTTTTTTATCTTTAACTTTAATATGAATACAGTTAGAAGATCAACTTAATTTTCATGTCTTTCTATTGGATATTGTTGTAGTGTTATTTAATGTTAGACAGTGATAATAACAAAGGAGCCATAGAGATAGAGAATGTTTAATTACGGTGTGAACTCATTCCTCATTTATGCACCATTCTGCTTAACATGGAGTTATGTCTCTCAAAGCTGTTAACTGAAATACACTTTATTGGTTTGTGTACCATACAATAAGTGAATGTAGTGCTGAGTATTGATAGTCTTTTGGCATTATCCCTTTTAATGTGTGTGTGGCCTCAATCAATCAATCAAAAAGACTTGATATGGAGCAATCACGGCTGAAAATGATAGATTTCAGAGAGAGGTATAAAATGCAGGTGAGGAGTTTGATCCAAAACAGCCTAGTCAAGCAGATGTGTCAAAACACCAAGACACCTCTAAACACGCACACTTTGTTCAGGCATTGTGTGCACACTTGTATAACTTCATGAGGCTTGTTAACAACTCTATAGTGTACTGTCAACAGGCAATCACGCATGCATACATGGAAGTTTTGTGTGGATGGTGATCTGCTTCTAGCTGTTGTGGTGCATTGTGCGTTGGCATTATTATAAAAAAATCTATTATGTTTTAGGTGTTATGTGGCTTTGTGGCTGGAATATTACACTACCTGTTTCTGGTGACATTCTTTTGGATGTGCATCGAAGGGATTCAGCTTTACGTTATGTTGGTTGAAGTTTTTGAATCTGAGAGCTCTCCGGTCAAGTGGTACTACCTGTCAGCTTATGGTAAAATGTTTGCCACCTACTACAATAAACGAATATCATCATCACTAAACTGTTAAACCTCCAGGGCCGTACCGAGGGGGCGCAAGCGGGGCCGCGGCCCAGGGCACAAATATGGAAAGGGCGCAAACTTCAGGATGTAGTAACTTATTATTCCATAAAATGCACTATTTTAAAAATGTGGGGGCACCAGCTTGATGCTAGGCACAGGACGCAATTATAGCTCGGTACGGCCTGTAAACCTCCATTATTTCACCTATGGTCGTAGCAGTAATAATCTTAAATTTGGAATTTTTTGGAATCCAAAACTTTCCAAAGCTCAGTCATGACTTGTAGATGAATTTTTATGCATATAGTGTTCAGAGCACTGAAGATTATAACTAACCATTTTTATTTACTTCCAACCGATAAAATATGAGGACATTAAGCATGAAAAAATATATGAAACAGAAAAAAACAGTTGAGGATCAATAGGGAGCAAATAAAGAAACTCATAAAGGACCAATGAGGCCACGCCAATGGTGCCCACCCTTTCTCTAATTAGATACAAGCAGCATAGAGACTTATATAGCACAAACGTAACTTAATAACTTAGTTAACTAGTTAGCTACAGATTGACTAGATATATACAGACAGTTGACTCTTTCTGTAACAATTTAGCTTTTTCAATATAGAGTAAGAGCAAGCAAAACTTACGTTATGTTCCTTTCTTGTTGTCTTACTTGCATCTTCTTTTAATTTATGTACTTTCAGGTATACCAGCAATCATTGTTGTCATTTCATGTATTGTTAGCCCTGGTAGTTACGGCACAACTTCTCAGTGAGTCAACTTTTGTTTGATTTTTTGACAATTATTATACATTAACTGAGTCATGTGTATGCTAGCAGCCTTGCCAGTTGTTGAAGTGGTGCTATATAAAGTTCCAACTAATTGATTATTTCATTGAGACATTGATCCTTTGAACAGGCGCTATAAATAGTTGAGTGAATTAATATTGCACTTGTTGTTTTTGTTTGATTTGGTTCAACATCAATTTTCAGTCCGCTTGAGGTTGTTTCCTTTTAAGAGTAGATGGTGATGACCATTGCATTGTTGAGAGATTCCTAATATCTAAGTGTTTCCAAGTGCCGTGATACGTACATTCATCTGTAGTGCTTCATTCTGTCTATATTGAGATGTCTTCTCAATTCATCATCTGCATAATTATTTTATGAAGACACAGATGGATAAATGAGGAGCAACATTGATTTCCTCAGTATGGACATTTGCCGCACTGCTTGCAGATGCCCTGTACAGGAAAGACTAACTAGCATCAGTGACATTGCATGTGATGACATGAACTTTCAGTCACATGTTTGTCCTACATCCATCAGTTGTGGGTTTAAGACTACTGAGTAAACTATTCCTTGTTATGACACTGGGCAACTTGTGCAGTAAGTCTGATATTTTAGAGAGTGAAGAAGAACAGAGAAAGGTCAGCGATTAACGGCACTATATCTGTTTTAGGCTTTGGATCCTGAGAGCATGACTCAAGTGCTGCACCTGCATTAGAATATGGGATTTACAAGACTCTTCCTTAGTTTACGTCTTTACTTTAACTAATGCATTCCTTAGCATACTTTTTCTTTGTTTGGCTAAATTATTGTTTTGAAGCTGTTGTGGCTAATGTTCTATGTATTGCAGTTGTTGGCTCAGCACCGAAAAAGGATTCATTTGGGCCTTCATTGGACCAGTCTGTGTTATTCTTTGTGTGAGTATAAATATCTTGCAGTTCTAATTAGTTTTAAGCATAAATTGAGACTTGTAGAGTTTTAAGTAAACGTAAGAACTGGTAAACATTTTATGACACATTCTGATTTGTATCGGTGTGATTCACACAATGGGTATGCAGTTACATTGATATTGTAATGTATGATTTATATCAATAAATTTTTACAGTGCCTCTCACAACGATATTTATATGGAAGTTAACTACAACAAGTAGAACAAAATACAATGAATCAATATAGGATAAGATTAAATCTGGTGACTTCCACAGGCAACTAATCAAAGAATTGCCAAACCAGACATGCCAACACAATTATTCAGGACTCTGATGTACGCCACAGGGCAATAATACTGACAGAAAGGTTTCATCAATTAGATCAACTTCTGAATGGTATTGGGTTCTGCAGTCACCAGTTTAGTCTAAGATGTCCAAAAACCTAGACATTGACATTTAAAACAGTTCTCTCAGCCTGCTACGATTATATTTCAAAACATATGAAACATCTGTTTATTATGCTTATAAACTAATATATGCAGCATGTATATTTTTATTTTTTCATTAATCTTGTTAGGTAAGACAGCTAGATATTTACTTTCCGAAGATAAATGGCACAGAGTGGATGCTGCCAGACATTTTCAAACTGAATTAAATAGAAGGAGGTGATACAACTTATTGAGCAATGTTTCTGTGATTTGTCAGCTTGTCAACTTGTTGACATTTTCATTCTAAATATTGTCAGGTTGAACTAGATAACCAGATAATTAAATGGTAGTGTCATTGTGCCAATGTTGTATGTGGCTTCTGTTGAATAGATTATGAGGTTAGGAGGTCAACTTTATTTCTCAGCCATTCAGAGACTGTTGAAAAATGTCATCTTCTAGTTTGACATCATTTGCATATGGTGGTTCTCTTAGATAAATTCCGTGATGTTGGGTGTTGCCATTTATGTGATGTGCACTCATGCTTCAAATGCTGTCAATGTCTGGAAGGCAAGGCAGAAAACTACTTTTGAAAATGTCAGGTTTGTACCTGGATCGTGTCAACTGTTATCACTCTGTTTAACTTAAATATTGGCTTGTTTTCTCGATAGTACGGCACATTTGCACGCTGCATCGCTTTCAATTGCATAGTTCATCTTAGTGATTTTAAAGAGAGAATAAACACATTTTAGGATTTGAAAGAGGGTTTGTAGATGTGATCTGAAGAAACGTTTTGATTGCACTTTCAATGGTTAGAAAATGGGAATCTTTGAAGGCAACAGTAGTCATATGTAGGGCTGCCGCTAACAAGTAGTTTTGGAGTTGAGTACCCAGTGGAGTAGCTTAGCGTGTACCCGGGAACTCATTAATGCCGGAAGTGCTTAATACAAGCTCCATGACTTCTACTATGCACTGTGCTATAGACTATAGATGGACTAAGTAGGCTATATCATAGGTTCTAACTAAAGCTCTGGCACACCGATAAAGTTAAATCTTCAATGTAACAACTAACAATCCACTGAACAGACGAAGAAACAGAACATTTTTAGTTATATGTGACACAAAAAATAAAATATAGGCTAAAAAACCGTCTGGAACAGGAAATTCCAATTTTCCGACTGGAAGTGGAAGCGTGCGGGTACTTGAGTACAAAAAAATTACTTTAGTAATTTTTGGAGTCGGGTACTCGCGAGTACCCGGGTACCCGCGAAAGCCCTGTGTAGTTAGTTGGGCCCTGTTTAGGAACATATTCGCCATTCATTGTTATGCTTTCTAAATAATTGACATTCTGCTTAGTCTCAAATGGTTTTCTGTTTTATGTTCTGTGTAGATCGTGGATAAAAGGAGCAGTTGTACTGGTTGTCCTCCTGGGTCTGACTTGGGTGTTTGGTTTGCTCTACATCAATGAGCAGTCAATTGTTATGGCATATGTATTTACCATATTCAACAGTATGCAAGGAGTCTTCATCTTTATCTTCCACTGTCTCATGAATGAAAAGGTTTGTCAGTTTATTTCACCCATTAGCTACACATAGAAAGTGAGTAGATCCAGATGTAATTTAGCCTACATCAGTTCATCAGACTTTATATAGTTTTGCGTTATTATTATTCAGTTACGTTCATTATTTTATAGAATTTTACCTGTGCCATTTTGATGTTTCTTTTGCTGTGTATCTGAACTTCATATGATGGCTTCACTGGTTCATCAACAAATCGATCAATACTAGATACTAATACAAGCTGATGTTCCATTAAAATGGATTTGCAGGAACAACATTGTGAATTTCCTTAACCACTGACGTATATAAACTACATTCTCTGCAGCATTTTAAAACCAGAACAAAATATTTTTAGGTAGTCCCACAAATTATATGATTTATTATTTATTCTATTCAATGCTGCAATAGCACAGTAGATTTGATTAGTGAAGTTAAAACAATGTTTTGAATAAATGTACACTGATATTCATCATCTGAAAATAAAAATTTTGGAAATAAAAAAGCTGCAGGTTTTTGTGAGACCTGTGTTCCACTTTTTTCCCTTTGCAGTACATAAAATTAATTGGCATACAATAGGATAGTTTTCAGTTTTAGCTTTTTATGTTCAAATGCATGTTTGTATATAAAGCACATTTTATATCTGTAGTTTTGTTTGTTTGTCGTGATCAACTCAATTGAGCAATTTATGTATGGTCTTTTTATTTATGTAGAACCTTTAAAGAACCTCTTCTACTGAGCTGTTGTTGTTGAATGCACTATTTAGGTTCAGAAAGAGTACAAGCGGTGGGTGCGGCATAGAAAGTGGCTTCCGGAAGATCTTCGTGTCCGATGTGGAGGAGTCCGAACATCAGCATCAATAACGCCAAATCATTCGTCTTCGTCTGGTGTAAGTGTAGAAGTTTTTATTTTATCAATAAACTTATCTGTACAATTGCTCAAAGTAAGCTAATGTACGATAAACTCAAAATAAATTGTTCATTATTATTAACTCCAAGGACAAAGCCATTGACTTAGAAGTCTATGGGAGTTTAACTTGGAGGCAGAGAGTTTATGTCTAGCTTCTGATGGATTGTTGGATCAAAATTCAATTAATGAAAGCAATTTCTTTAGTTCGTTTTTGTTCTTCTCTGCACATGTTCAAAGTGTGACATACTGATGATCACAGCATTTTACTTATGAATAATTACTTAACAATTATTACAATATTGGAAAATATTGTCTGAGTTATTTTGTTTTACTTTTTTTCGCAGAAAATAATGCTGGAACAGAGACTCTCCTTCGAGGTAAAATGTTTGAAATTATGCATTGTAGCTACCTTAATGATGCCATCTTGTGTAAGACATACCATAGCTGTCTAAAGTATTTATGACCAGGCCCGCTCACAGAAATTCCTGGCACCCAAGCAGAGAAATTCCGGGCCTCTAAGATGGAAGTGGGCATATTCTAGAGTAAGCAATGATAAGTATGGTTATATTAAGATCCTTGAAGTTTAAACTGATTGCAATTAAGTGTCAGTAATTAGGGATCAACCGAAAATCAAAAGAATGAGACTTAGATATTAAAAACGGTACAACTCAACTAGTAAAACTCGGGACTTGGACTCAGACGGAAATTGCCACTCGGTTCATTCCTAGCCATAATATTATCCCTTATCCTTCTATCTTAGTTAAAGTGTTCGCCCAAGGGGTGACCTTATCAAGCACTTTCTATTAAAATAAATCAAATAATGTTTTTTATTAATGTGCAATTAAATTGCTTTTGCTGTTTATTCAGTATTTTTCAAGGTTATTCAGTAAAAATGCTGATCGAAAGAGGTCTTCTACGACAACTCTTCCATCATGTTCCAATAACAATGTCAAACGTGAGTTAGCCACAATGCACAAAATTCACTTGGAAGTTGTTGAATACCATGTAGCTAGTTGAAGGCATTATTTTCATGTGACAGTCACACACAGACACACACGCACACACACAGTGTTTTAATTCCTTGTCAGAGGTGTTGGAGGTTCAACCCCTAGCTCTTCTTCTAGCCATATTGCCTAATTGACTGAAAAGATGTTGGGATCTGGCTTGACAGTACAAATTATTTTTGATCTGAAGTCTAATAGTTCTGTAAATTATGTTTCATGCTGTTATTTTGCCCACACGTATCCAGAAGATGTGTGATCATTTTTAGTTCGTGCATCGTCGGTTGTTTCGTGTGCAATATATTAAAAACATTAGATGTTGACCTGCTATCATGTACTTGAGTGATCTATAGCATTTTTACCCTCAGCTCTTTTTGACACCTAAAATACTGTTGACAAAATATACTCAAGCTAACAGCTGCATAAATTTTTTCTTAAAAGCTCTCATTTCAATTAATAAAATTTTGTGAAATTGGTTTTGGACTGCTAAAGGTTCATAAATCCTAATGTTACTATTCAGTACCTTATACTAGTTAAGTACGAGATGGGCACATAATGTTGTCCGTAAATGAGTATAATATTATATATGTACATAATAAGACATACTGAGTAAGACTTTTTAAAAACTTCTTGAGAGTGCTATAGTTATATTCTCATGAACAATGATATCAACAAATCCTAGAATGTTTTGCCCTGTAACTGGAAATGTCTGGTAATTTTCTAAGTGTTATCTGCTTGTAGACAATTACAACAGTAATCTTCGCAACAGCCATGGCAGTGATACAAGGGCTGTTTTTGGTGAAAGTGAATCCAGTCATGTATACAGTGACCAGACGGAGGATCCTTACCCGTACATGGAATCTGGACACATGGCACTTGGTCCAGAACACGAGTGCTACTTGGCCACTGGCGACATATCGATGATGGAAGGGTCCGTTGCTGATACCGATTATCTGGACGATTACTCTAAGCGTGCATCCTCTGTCATCGATGTTGACAAGTACAAGATTCGAACCCAACACGCCGCTGTGAATGGTCGACTGCTGCCGGGAATGCTGCAGAATGGACAGGACTTGAAGAATAGCACTGCTAGACAAGTCACCTACGATAGAAGAGCACCAGCAGCAGTAGGTGAATCCGATCAACTGAAGCAGCTCTTGTCTTACACAAACTTGGGTGCCAGTGGGTGCCACAGTTTGGATGGCTCTCCATCTAAACAAAAGCCTTAAACGCCTCCTGTCAGAGATGGAGCATCAATCAAAACCATGTGAACAGTGAAACTGGATATCTTTGCTCATGGTGCTAGAAGTTTTGCATAATTTTAGGACAGAGGTCATGGCCACAGCTGGAGGTAACATACATTGGGTCATCTTCAAGACCTCAGCAGTTAGTGGAATAGTGCAGTACAGGTGGTAAAAATATGACTGGAGATGGTGAATAGCATTAACTTCCCAGGTGAAATAAAGAAGGCTGCTTCCAAACGAATTTCTGGTATTTCAACTTCGAATTCATCTATGAACAGAAGCCTACAACAGCTACTATAGGAGTTGCCTCTAGTTAATCATATTACTGTGGCTATCAGTATATATGTATTGCACCTCTTAGGAACCTCTCATGATGGCTGCTACTCTGTAGGTGGGTAGAATCAGTCAGGTGGGAGACGTTTGTTATGTGATAGGAGTTTGCAACAATATATGGCAGTCTGAATGGGGTACATTTTAAATGAGATACAAGCACCACTCGAAGCCAAGCACAGAGATCCAGCTTAATCCCAAAGTGCCCTGTTAAGTCATAGGTTTTGTCCAACGAGTAGAGTCCGAAGGAGGTCTGAGTCCAGTTTCCAGAGGGTCAAAGGAGACAGAGTAGGTGTTAGGAATGGAGGCAGCTTTAAAGTCAAACATGGCTGGAATTGCGGTTAGAGAAGGAGAGATGGGGATCGAAAGTAAAAAATGCCAATATTGCAGAAAGGAGCATCAGATTTGAAGGGAAGGGGTGAAGAGTTATTTGATAGGTGTTGAAGGGTCAGGAATTTTCTTGATTTGGTCTTAAATACCTGTGATGATGAATTCTGTTTTGGAATGCATTTTCAAGATGGTATATTAGTAATTTAGATGTCTTGAGCTACATCAGTGTATGACTGTTGGCAAAGTCCTTAATTTCTTTATTGTATTGGTGACTATTGGTAACTGTTGGTGACTGCCTTCCACTGATACAGAATGCGGCATATATAGTAACTGTCTTTTCTAAAGCTTTGCAAGGTTTGGCCAGGATGATGGTTCATGAGATTGTTGTAAATAATTTAGACTGTATGTGGCCTAACTTCTGGTTTGAACGGGAATGAGCAATATGCATAGAATCACTGGATATAGAAATTGGGTACTTGGCGATTTATTACTCTTGACCCCTTCAATGACAATGATTGGGATATAAGAAATATTAAGATAAGGGATTATAAGAAATATTAAGAAGTTGACATCTAGTTTTAACTGAACAGCTGTTACACTTAATGCCACCATCGAGTTTCTAATTGCTTAGATACAACTATACACCAAAAGTCCAATTAATTTCATATTTTTCTGTTGTGTATTTTTCTTGGGTGCTTGTTTTCACCCTGCATCTGATAATGATGACTTGCGGAATGTCTCAGAATTAGAAAATTAAATTGAGGGACCGAAGTATTGCCAGTTTAGGTTGTTACGCTTTATATGTGAATATGGACGATCTACTCGATATGAAATTTCTGTAATTTCAATTATGTGTAAATTGTTATTTAGTGATAATTTTATAAACAACTGTTTTAGTAAATTTAAGACAATAAAATAATATTGAATGAGATGTTAAGCTTATTTTATTGCTTTGACCAGTCGAACAACATTGAATAATTCTTGTCATGTGAGGTTGACCATTCCTATTCACAGCTCAAGCTTATAATTGTAAAAATATCATTGTGGATGTTTTGTAGGGTGTACAGGAAATTCCAATAATTGGACAATAGAAATTGCTTGGCTTGAGCAACTACCAATTTTTTTTAACAAATTACTAGGAATCAAACCTGCAGTTTTTGTTTTTGAAATCTATAAACTGCCATTTGTAATTTATTTTTTGTCAAATTAGATTTAGGATGTTATAAGTGCCTTGCATGACTGTTGTACAGTTCAAATTTGACTCCTTTAATGACTTGTGATCATCCGTTCAAACTATACTTACACTATATACTGCGCTGTCTATCTCAGTTTGAATGTGATTAAATGAAGATTATTATTTTTATTATTATTATTATTAATTAAATTCTAAAATTGTGTAAATATTTACCACAGCCATGATGTATATTGGTAACAGGAAAAGCATTTAAGTATGAATCAGTAAGATGCAATTTTGCTGAGTATGTTTGGGCAAGGAAAGACATGCAACATTGTATGCTGTGGAGATCTTGTCAAAAGTGTAGCTTATGATGTGCTGTTGTAAATTTCTGTTCATTTATGATTGAGTGGCACTTGTCATCTTCTAGGATAATCTTTCTGAATCACGTATTTCTCATTGTGAAAAGTGCTTAGGACCTTGAAACAGTGCCTTTTCCATTTTTCATTAAGATTTTAAAGTGGCACTTAGTGAACTGAATCCTGTCAATTCTTTTTTAGTTTTCTGCCTTTTCCGCCGGTTCACATGTCTAATGTCGCCACTTTTCTCTGTTCTGAGCCTCCTCTTTCAATTTCTTGTAGTCACCCCTTCCATCATCCAGTTCAAAATCATTTTTCTCAGTCTTCCTCTTATTTTCTTTCCCTTTATTTTTCTCTCGATTATGTTTCGTAGTAAGGAGTAATCGCCTCTTATTGTGTGTCCAATCTATCTTCTTTGGCATTCTCTTATTGTCTTCAACACTGATCATTTCTCTCCTACCATCTGTAATACCCGTCAATTATATCTTTGTAAACGAGTCATATTGTAAAATTGTGTAAAATTTTTGTAGCAAACTTATTGGCTTCATAAGTTCATATAATGTATTATTCTGAGCTTAACAACTCTGTTGGCTTATCATCACTGTGTTATAAATCAGACAATTTAAACTGGAACTTGTTATTCAGAATGCGTAAACTGTTGCCTCACTGTTGCTTTTGTTCAACATACTGCATTGTCTTAGTTTCATCAGACATTTGCTTATTTTGATAAAACCATTTACTATAACTTTTTAGTTTCCTCAATGTGATTAGGCAGTCAGTATTAGAATTATCTTCCTATTATTATTTTGTTCTGTTTGTAATACTGCTGATATATTTTATGTTGTTACTGAAAAGTGTTTATTTTATTAGGACCACTCATTAAAACAGAAGATGAACATCATGCAGCAAGAGAGTTGGCATGAGCTTGGGAATGGTGTGAACCCAGAAGTGGACAAGTAATGTAAAAAGTGAATTTGACTGACCTCATTTGTGGTGGACGACTTTCCTAGCAACTATCTTTCGCTGCAGCCTGTACAAGTTCTCGGGCTCACCCAAGGTTTGGCATGCACGCACACACACACAAATCCCACATACATTGTGTTGAGGGTCAGTAGTGTTGGCCATAAGCATTTCTGCCCCAAAGTGTCTAGTGGCATGACTTTCTGTCAACAACTCGAATGTGAACCAAACTGCATAATGAAAAAATAAACATAAATCAAGTCCGTCTAAGCTTTTCAGGCAATTACTAATAAGACAACAAATTATAAGTTATATTCAATTCACAATCATAACACATTGCTAACTAAATTTACAAAATTTTGCGACATTTTATCATACATGTATACGTGACCTCCTCATTCTACGACTATGAGTTATAATTAAAGATTAACTGCAGAGTTAACTCGCCAAGTAGCAAGTATACAAGATGTACATGTATTCTGTGCACAATGGGTCCTATCTGTTAATAGTCTCTCTCTGGCCTTTTGACATGCACATTTGGTTTGTCACCAGTCTTGATTTCTCTGCACTGCCCCTCTCATTGACTTATTGCTTGTGGAGAAGTTGCAAATGCATACAGCTCGAGCCAGCTGAGCTTTGGCATTAGGTAGGGCCCATAATTATGGGTTCTATACGGGTTAATATAGGAACCTCGTCCTATCCGGACTCCACGAGGGCATGCATGCCGGCAGAAACATAACAGATGAGAGATTTGCAATGGTTCAGAGGAAATAATAGTATCATTGCGTCTGTGTGAAAACCACGTATACGCCCACTTCTTATGAAGTCAAATTCATGCTTTATTAAGGCATGGAGCAAAGCATAGGGTGAATTTATGTAACATAATGTGAATATCCGATCTTGTTCAACGCCACACAAGTAATGCCATGTGATAGAAACCAACTTTTGTTTTGCTCTATCAAATCAAGTTCGCTACAGGGCCTAGGGCTACTCTGTGTGCTTTAGCCACGTTGTCTTAGTCGGCTCCTGTCCGATCAGACTGTTGGAGGGCTAACCTTATGTTACTGAACTTGAGCGGAGGAACAAAGGAAAAGAGTAGGAATCATCATGAATAGAATATGTCGAAGAGGAAAGTTTGCTTTCCTCTGCAGACGAATCACTCAACACCAGTAGGCCTCCGTGTTCGGTTCCTCCATCAGAAGATTATTAATCACACATTAGGCCTACACAAGTAACACAACCCAAATAAGCCGCATCCAAGCCATTCAAAAATGCACTTCAACAATGTCCGTGCTGTCACTTACAGCCCAAACACAACCACTCGAGTTCTTGTCCTTTAATCACACCATTGGCACAAAATACCTGAACGAATATAAAGTCATCTATGCCTATATCACTAGGCTACAACACTGCAATATTCACAGCCCTCTTATCTTCCAAGTGAATTGTTGACGGTCCAACCACTTCGATCGTTCAACTCGTTCCTCTTCCACCCTCACACTGCTCCGCCCAACCGTCATATCGCATCACTAAAATCTACAAATCGCTTCATTGTCATTGGCCAATTGCTATCAATCTTAAGCCTTTCTGGAACAACTTCCCGCCAGTAGGTCCTATACGACAAACGTCACATCCATCCTAAGATCTCGAACTCGCCATGAACTTCACTTGCTGTTTTTCACACAGGTCTTTCATTCAAAATTGAAAATCCCAGCTATTTCTTTTAATCATGTCTAAATTCTAAGTGATATGCTAAATTTTACCTTTAAATAATATTTATTGAGTCCGTAAGCTGAGCGTAGAAACAATAGGCCTAAAGATCTCTGTCTCTGGTCCAAACGGTCCAGTCGTCTTGAGCAAGTGAAGCTTTCGTCTCAAAACTAGCCTCACCCATTCAAGATTTCTATCGTGACTCATCCGATCCTCAATCTGCCAATCTTTCTCGACCTAAAAGAAAGTCGCTCCCATAGCAGCCTGGACATCTGAGCCATAGAACTTCGACCTCTATTTGACAACTCTCTGGACAACCCATCCGATTGGACGCATGACAGCAAACAGGCTGGAGCCCTGCGCTTAGCTTTCAATTGCGATTTTAAGATATATATATATATATATATATATATATATATATATATATATATATATATATATATATATATATATATATATATATATATGAAGCTTTCGATTGCGCTGACAACTTTTGGAGATTTTCTTTGCACTATGCGTCATCTAAAAGTAACGTCTCGAAACGTCGGCAGATGGCTAATTCATGCGCCAATCCTGGCCATTTTAAGTAATCAGCTGTGAGGCGCAAGTTCAAATCGTAAAAGCTATTGGAAGAAAATTTTCATCTGCTGTTTTGTGTAAAAATTCGTCACTACAGCTTATGTTGCGGTTATCGAGTGCGTAGATAAAGAGAGAGTTTCAGTAAAGTTCTGCCAATGAAGTTTAGGCACTGAAAATATAGATGGAGGTGGGCGCAAGCTCGAACCATGGAAAGTCACAGGAGAAACAAGAGAGGTCCCGCAGTCGACTTAGCTTCTATCGTCGCAAGAAAGAATCGAAAGATGCTAAACAGGATCGCATCAAGGACGAAAAACAGGATGGATCAAAAGAAAGTAAACCGGAACGTTCCAAACTTGGTCTCGGGGCATTGCCTGCTGGTGTTATGCGAATGTTTTCACGACGACGATCAGGTCGATCTGTTAGCTGTAGCGAATCGAGGAGTAAAACTATAGCACGAAGTACGGTCGGAAATGTACGGCACGGCAGCTGGGATTTGCTGACGGTTTCAGGTTCTCATGTCGCGTCGCCTTCCTTTCATAGTGCTGACGACAGCCTGGATTCCTTGCAGGATACTGTGAGTAGCATGTTTGTTTAGAAGCTGTTAGATGCGATATTATAATTTAAATACTTTGAAAGCATGGCATTGTCCACAACAAAGTGCTTGAAATTTAATTTGCTGGCAGAGTGGACAGATTTCAGAATAAGTTTTGATAATTCTTTACATCGCCATGGCAACAGACTCAAGATTCATCTCTTTTTGAAAGCATATCCCGATTGTTAGTTTTTTGTGAGGCGCCCTTGTAGCGGTATGACCGCATTAAGGCGCAATATAAATTGTCTTTATTATTATTATTATTATTGTTATTATTATTAACAGATTTGGGAAAGTTCAATTCTACAGCTTCTCATTGAACTCTGTGCTCCTTGGAATGGCGTGTTCTGAAATGTTCTGTTTGTTCTGCGAGTTAGGATCACTGTGACCCAAACTAGCTAGATCTCTTGTCACCATTGAGTCCTCCCTGTGGAATGCCTTCCCTAATAGTAATTAGTATATGTTACCATTCTTTCTTTGTCTCTTCCAACAGCAGTCTTGCTCCTCAGAACCTTTTCTACTCTCAGGGTTTTCGCATTGGTAGTGCTACAGAATGGCCACTGCTGTTAAAGATGCTATATAGATTAATAAATACAATTTACAATTAATAATACTAAAAGATTCATAATGAATTGTGTTACTTTTGTTTTTATCATTATGCTTATTGGGGAATAAATTTATCTAGTGCTGCAGAAGTTTAATCAATAACTAACAGCCCTGTTTTAATCCTTGTCATGATTTGTGTTCATCTGGAATTGACAGGAGAATCCGAACAATGTGTACTGCAGTATTAATTATTTGAATTCCTTAATTCATTGAATTAAGAAGCTGGATATTTACAAACATTCTGGTTATAGTTATGCTATTGTGGCATTCTGTAAGAGATGACTGTCATATCTCTAGATATTTATTTTTATTTAGTAGCATTTCTTGATTTCTTATTGTTGCTATTTAACTATCCAAATTCATGTATGTAGATGAGTAACCTGGCTGCATGGAGCCCAAGTGTGTTGTCCTTCCCTGCATCACATACCATGTGTGCAGAGGGATGTCTGGGATGGTTGGCATTCTAAGAACCTTGTCCTCCTTGATTGAAAAGTGTCTTTCTCTTGAGTGGTTCTCAGAACAATTCATTCTGTGTGCATGGAGTGAGCTCTATTCTAGACCTCACATTCCTGAAGTACTAAAATGGCAATTAGATCAGACTTGGTTGGTTATACTGAGAATATTGCCTGACACTACTGTCATATATTTCAAGCTTTATTATCTGAACAGTCATGCTGGCCTCTCATGGCTTTGTCAATTTGTACATTCAAATAGTTCATTACGTGATATTACACTAAGGGCGTTTTGTTGGTGATCAGCAGAAGCCAAATCTGAGTGAGCTGCAAATAAATAAATTGTAAATCAGTTCTGATCTATGTAACACCTTCCAACGAATCCATTTAGAAACAGTTTAACTTTAAAACCTGTAGAAGAAAGAGTTATATTATTAGTTTTATAATTATAATTGTTATTATTATTTTTATTTTGCCCTGAGGTACTGATATTTCTCCAGGGACTTTAAACATTAATTATCTGGCTCATCTGGTCCGGCTTTCTCTCCTCAATGGCTACCTCTCCTCAGACTCGGTTGTGGGATCAACAATGGAACTGCAAAACCGCCAATATTAAAGCCTTAGATTGTAACTGATAATCTCTGGAATAAGAAGATCATTTCCTTCATGTCTTCTGTCACCTGTGTCAGATGTCAAATCCTCAATGAGCGAGAGACCTCTTGAGTTGATGGGACCTAAAGTTTCGAGTTCCAGTGGGGTGAAGTTATGTGAGACTAGCATTATTATATGATATTGTTATTATTAATCAGATACTTATATTGGGCATCCGGATCTCACTAGGAACACTTGATTGTCCTTTTCCTCTTCTTTCAAATCGTCTCTCTTTGGCCATGGTTGGTCTGGGAGTGCCTCTGAGTTGCTTACTTGAAGAGATGCTATATGAAATTTTGCCGATCGATTGATTGATTTTGCTAATTTATGAGTTCACTTTAGAAGTGCAGGTAATGGATAAATTTGAGTACTTCTTCAGTGATATGGAAATAAAAAAGAAGTGTTCTCTAAAATTTTTGTTACTGAATTCTATAGATGAGGATCATTTTGTGAAAGCTGCAGTGACAACATATTTTTAAAGTTGTAATAAATAGTTGGCCAGAGTAAGCAGATCTTAGGCTACCATTCATAAATACAGACCTGTTCATGCATACCTACATGCATAGATCCTTGATTCCCTAAACTGGTATATATGCACTTTCATCTGAGTAGTTATATACTTGCCTTTATCACCTATATTCATGTTTATATGTTTACAAGTATTCATATAAAAACAGAAAGAAGTGATGCAGCAAACTTGGTTCCTTTTGATCGCCATATGTTTCATGTATGGTCATTGGTCACAGAGCCAATACGGTGCTAACCAAGCTCAACGCTGCTAAACTCACATTGCTTGCCAGCATCATATCCACACCACCAAACCAATAAATGAATATCTATGATATTTTTTGGGTTGTATAGGAATTAAGTACTTTGGGCTATTTTACCCTGTGTAGAACATAATCTTAGCAAACTATATTATGAATTGAAATTCGTTTGAGAAGAATACGAATTTCTGTCTTTTAAGACTAACTCTATAAAGGAGCTTTAATGAGTATTTTCTTTGTGACTCGTTTTCCATGCAAAGTGATATTGCATAGCAATCTACTTTGGAGAGCCACTTACAGGTAGCCAATGGTCAGGTCCACAATGTCAATGTGTCATGAATTCTAGACCATAGTCTTGCCCATCCCATCATCTCTTTAGTGCATAGAGTGTGGCTCTTGAAAAGTTGTTGATAAAAGCTTAAACTCTAATCAATTCTACTTTCTGAAGCATCTGTTTGCTTGTGCATTTGATTTTGCTTAAGGAAAGTTACCTAAAGGACTGTTGGTGTGATCTGCATTAATAAGCAGATACATATGTATATAACTTGGATCTAACTCAACGTTCAGCAGCATATGTATTAGGCAGTGGCTGTACCTGATGCAGTGTCTAGCATCGTAGTATCTGTAGTGAAAATTCTGTTTATTACAATACATTGCATAATACCACATTTCAGCTGTCCATATAAAAACTTAAATTCTAATCAAACATTCTCTGTTGCAACAGCCACGTTTTTGGCAACCTATCTGGTAGAATGCTCTTGTATATTGAGAAACTGGTTGGTGTTAGAGTGCACCGGAAGTCATATCACTGTCTGTCTATGCTGTTGTTAACTTCATCACTGATCTTTTATTACCAGGCTGTTGATTGCTGGTGTTCTTATCATTCTGGGTTATTTTCTGCCATTTTCAGACAGAGTGTTTTACAGACACCAATTTGATTAAGTTAGCACATGTTATGGAGCACCATACCCAAGTTCCTGGTCTATTAAACCAGGTTATTTGATGAGAGAAACATTTTTTTCTGTGCCATTTGAGGTAGCTTGAGAAATGGTATGAATTTGTGTATTAATTGAGTATAATTTTTGTATATCAAGTGAGAAAGTTAGTTTGATTACTGTTGAGAATAATAGAGTGCTGGTATATCTTGGTAAAACTCATCTGCTGCTGCCTCTGTACTTTTCAGTGGGATTGTTGGATTCTTTGAGGGTGTGCTATATAATGTTCTAAGTACAGTTATGATTGCTGTGGTCATTGGTAGATCTTATCCATAATACTAATCAGAAGATATAAAATATAATAAACTGGTTGTTGGCAATTGTGAGTTTCAGGTGCTCTACCCTGCCACCGATGTAAAGTTGTCATAAAGTTCAGTTAGCTTTGACCTTCTTGGGTGTAGATTTGGCATTCAAATGGCATGCAATTAGTCATATGGGTTATCCCACAGGCTCAACAGAGGGCAGAACTGTGCCCAATTGAGATGCTGTACTGACTCATTTTATTCCCTGTACTAATCGTACATCTTGAAATGATTGGCATGATCCATTAATATACTGTACCACAGATTTGTTTTCCACTTGGTGCTAGCATACAGGAACGTTTTCTATAGTATTGATAATAATATCAGCGTTTATACTGAGTAACCAAACGTCACTATGCCTGCATTGAGTTCTGTGACCATAGGCATAAGGAAAATGTCAGTGGTTTGTGGGAGGGGGGGTGAGTGGGGTGGAGGGATATTGACGACTTTTACACTTCTGCTCTGATGTGTGTAATAACATCATTTACGGACTATAAATGCTATATGTAATATATATTAATCTTTGACTCGCGAGGTGTAAAAGAATAGTACGAAAAACAAGTATTTTGGGTTGTCATAATTTTGTGGTAATGTTTAGCTATTAATCCTGGAGATCGGGTCATTGTCTTCTTCTTCTTCTTATCCTCCTCTTTCTCTTTCTTATATAAAAAGCCCAACTTTTGGAGGCAGATGCCCCTCTGTGCTCCCACCTCCTAGGCATATGCATGCTCCGACTGACCCATCATTCTCTGGTTGAATGATGTCCATGAGGTCTCGATGAGCTGTCAACCTAGCAACAAGTGCACAGAGAGATAGACCTCACTGGAAAGGTTCAAACTCAGTTCCAAAACATGGACTTTTATGATTTTTATTGATTTAAGAGATTTCACACAAATGAGGGAAGTATCCTAGATTATCAGATGTAGACTATGTGAACACGGGCATGTGAGATAGCGCTCTCGAGTGACGATGGGCAGACATTTGATTATAGCTGTTTTCAAGTACATTCATGAAATTCTATATGTTTGCATTTAGAAATTTTAGAGAAAACATCCTGTTTGCAAAGTACCAAGAACATCTGATCTTTCTAAGAGTGTTTATTTGAAGTTCCAATTACTGCTTTCAAAGGTGTAGACATTGGATGTAAAGTACTGAGTGAATTTCCAGTGATAGGAGACTTTTCTACAGAAGACAAGCCAGATATGCATCCATGTGTAGGTTGCATTATTGAAATCAGTTTTTAGTTTCTGCATGTGAGTCTTGGTATGCATCCAATTTCTCTCCCTCTTCCTATTTATAAAGCGGAGGTGATGCACTCATTCTATGGTCGAGTTCAGCAGTACTAGTGCAGTAGTAGCAAAGCAGCAGTGGCGCTAAAATCTTGTTTCTGTTGCTGTAGGTAGTTGCAGTTTAACGACACTCTGTGATAAAAAAAATCATTAGCGTCGTCCTCCTCCTTTATCCAGGCTTGGCACTGGCACTGGCCGAGTACTACCAGTGGCGGAGTTTTGTTGTTGTAGAAAATCTATCTTGACATTTATAGGACCAGTACCTAATACTGTGACATTGTTAAATGTTCCTTGTGATTTGAGACTCTTTACTTAGGATTTTGAGACTATGGCTTCTGAGTTTGAGACTATGCTATATAAGATTTTGAGACTATGGTTTATGATTTGAGACTATGGCTTATGATTTTGAGACTATGGCTTAGAATTTTGAGACTATGGCTTAGAATTTTGAGACTCTGGCTTAGGATTTTGAGACTCTGGCTTAGAATTTTGAGACTCTGGCTTAGGATTTAAGACTGACCATTTGAACTGATGTGTACTGTGTACATTTGAAATGATATATGCAACATTCCTGATTTTTATCAACTACTTCAGAAGTACCAGATTCCTTGCCCTTAAGACTGGAGATTGGCTTAGTGTATATCCATAGAAGAGTGTGTTGCCATTCCAGACCGTAACTTTGGAACAGCAGACAACAAGAATCTACTTCGCTATAGAGATAGTCTGTGTAACTGCATGCTTTCCGAGTTCTTCTTCATGCTTGTATGGGAACTGTTTATTCGGCTATTGCTGTAGCAGTTTTAAACAGCAGTATAAGACCTTCTGGTTCCATTCCACAGGTGGTTATGCAATATTATACACTCATCCATGGTATTATTGTTTTGAGAAAGTTCACATGCTGTGCATTCGCTTCTTAGATAGGTTGGAGAATTGAGAGCATCCTGTATATGGCTTATCAGCTGATGAGAGGGTGTGCTGGTTGAGGTCTCCTGGTCTCTGCTAGGACAAGGAGGCTGAATCGATAATGAAAACCTTCAGTTATGATGAATCCTGTTTCGTGTAGGCCCTGATAAGGCCTGTCGTCTGTACTAGTGTCAAGCCAGTCTGCTAGTGTTTTGCTGTAGAGAGGATGAAAAAAACAATTCTGGTGTATCTTTGATGTGCACCTAATCTTGATGAGCAGAGTTCATGAAGCGGTTATGCTGCTGACACAGAACTTCCTGTCTTCATGGACTTATTAAGTTGTTGGCACTCTGTGGTTAGTCGATTTTTCTCTCTAAAGAAATTATATGATGCTAATACTTATTTATGTTTTTGTTACACTTTTTATGACATTGCTAAATGTTGTTTAGGGTTTGTTCAAGGTCCCTATACAGATTCGGGAGGTAAGAGCCTGCCCTAGGTAAGGCCTGCAAGGATCGTTCAGTCTTACCCTGTAGAATTATTGGCACAGCACAAGTTGTGTTTAAGACTGAATTCGTGTAGTTAGACCAGTGTATATTCACTGACCTTCTGACTAGCACTAATTAATTCTCCGATGTATCTAAAGATGCACAGTCTCTCCATTTTTTTTATACGTGTGTGTATGTTTCATGTGTATGTTTCATGTCTTTGTTAGACTTTGGCTGTCAACTGAATTTCAGACTGTTTTATATAGCTAAAGCTAAGAACTCAACAACCAAGTCACTTCTGGCACTTATTCTTTAGACCTTTGGACCTCAACCCAATTCCTTCACCATAGGCCTTTCAGAGGTCAGAAATCAGGGTTGAAATCAGCCTCTGAAGTTTTCATCTTGACTGAAGCTTGGCCTAATAGTTTTGGGTTCTGTGTGTAGTTTCTGATGAATTGATATATTTATATATAATATATTTAGTGTTTACCTGTATTTAGAAGTGATACATAACTGCAAGAGATAGACCAACCACACTTAGCTTTTTCTTATCCTTAATATTCTTGCTTTTCTAGGTTTCATATAGAGCCAATTGTAGCCAATTGTATACCATATGTATGATGAATTTTCACTTCAGACAATGCCAATTTATTGCTGCTTGCAATCTTCTGGTACAGATATTGATGAGCCATGATGTAATACTATTGCTTACTCATCTGTGGTTTTTTTAATAGCACTGACCCAGAAATGGAACTGATTACCAATATTTTTTCAAAGCTTGAGGTTTTTTCCTTCAGGAGACACCTTTTCAAGAAACACCTTGAAACCCATTATCTCTAACTAGCTTTCAAACAACTAGATATCTAACTGCGTTTCACCTCATGGCTGACTAACTGCACCCAAGATTCACATTTCTGTGTGACTTTGAATGAGATAAAAACATTGTAGTGATAAAGTATTACCAGTGCAATTAAAACAATGGGTCATTTACAGATCATATTTTATTTTAAAAGAGGTTGAACCAGACTAGCCTTTGGCTCATATCAATTATGTTAATGATGTACATGGATCCTCTGGCTCTGAAGCCATGTACTTCCCTCTTCTCTTCAATTAGCTCCTCCTTAACTGGATGCATGCTTGCCTTACTTAGTTTGCCCTGGAATCTTGACCCTTGCTTAATCCGATAACATAACCTTTGCACAATCATTAGAGTGCTTGTAAATATGTTGGATCTCTTGGATTTTTTTCTAGCTTTCTGTTCATATGCTGTTGACAGAAATTGAATCCACCTGGGCTGAGTTACAGCATCTCTTTCTTTGCTCATAGACGAGATCTTTACTTTGCCCTTATCATATTTCACTGTTTGCCATAACTGATGGCATGGTAGGCGGTAGCTAATAATGCCTCTATGCTCTAATGGCTGGATTGGGAAACTCTGCCCATCCCCACATATTCTGTGAAATTCATTGGGAAGGGTAGTGAGGCAAAAACATTCTGCTCACAGCATGGGTTATCCAAGATCCAACAACAGGTCCATGAAACGATGAAGTTTGATGTGAAGGCCAAGATGCTTATGGTAAAACTGGTTGAGATGATAAGACACTGTAACATTGTTGGAGAAAGGCAAATGCACAAGCAGAGATGGAAGAATCAACGGGTGCTGTCTATGAAGAGAATGACATTTACAGTGAGTGAGGTATGTCCAAATGGTGACTATGGTGGTAGTGATGATGATGAAAGTGTAATGATGAGGGGTGATGAGTGAAAGTGAGTGCCTGACAGCGTTGAGTTGTGCCGTGTGGAATCCTCTGCTCATTGTGCTCAATCCAGTAAAAATATTATGCTCTGAGGTAGGGCTGATGCTCTGATGTACCTATTCCTGTGTAGATCCCTGTCTGATTGACGCAGGCATGCCATTCTGAGTCTGTTTAGGTCTCCTGGTCTTGTTTTTACAATGATTTGAATTCACCAGTGCAATAAACTACTAAGTGTTTCTTTGCCTGGTACACTTTACCTACAGGGAAGTCTTTCTTTTTCACCTTGGCCTACGCCCTACAGAGAAGATGATCCTTGCTTAATGCCATGACAGCCTAAACAGCTTATTCCCAACCGGTTAGACTAAACAGCTTAACTGAATTTTGCACTCTAAGTATATATATATAATATATATATATATATATATAATGGTCAAATAATTATTTAGTTAATATATTGCTCAATGCTTGTATGTTTAATCTGAATTAATTATATACTTATGCATAAAAATTCGTATGCAGACTAACACATGCTTTAGTTGAACCCTCAAGCATATCTGGCTCCTTCATAATGATGATGGTTGGTGGCGGTGATGGTGATGATGATGATGACATTCTTTAGCTATCGTAGTCCTGTGCTTATTCTGAGTATGATATGAGCATCAGATGCTCGTAATCTATATAATTGAGTGAGATACTATATTGGCTGATATGGTTGGTAAGTGGTGAATATTATTAGTTGGTATTCTTTCCAATCCCTACCTCATGTTTTTCTGGTTGCTGGTACAGTTGGTACAGTATGTATGAATCCTTCTGTAGGAATATTGGTTGGTCACTGGTCATCCAATTTCACACAGAAACAATCTTCAGAGGGAAAGCAGTTGGTATATACAAATAAATTAATTTGGAATTTTATTTGCACACTCTGATGTATTATTTTGTTGAAAACTTGTGACAAACTGATTGAATGAAGGGTCGTAAGCAAAACCAAGAATTCCTTTGCTTATGTTACAGTAACATTACCAACGCAACCTGTAACAGTTTTTTCACAGTTTTCATATGTTTTGCGTTATTATGGTAAACTTGGAGGAACGCTATATAAATTTGCGTAATGAGTGAATGAATGATCATACTTTTGACTCGAGTTGCCTAGAGATTGACATATAAGTGGGTAAAAGTGAATAATGTTACTGTAACATAATCAAAAAAATTCTTGGTTTTGCTTAATTGTAACTTATGATTGAACATTTGCATAGAGCCACTCAAAATCAGCACCGCTTTCGACTGGTATCAGTAGTCAGTACCTTCATCAAGTTAACAGGTAGCCACGAAGACGAGGATAGAAGAAGGACAGTCCATAAGCTAGCCAACTTAGAATTCTATAAGAACCATGGATACATATCTGAACAGCTTCTCGAAGTTGTTACACTTGTAAGACAATAATTTACCAAACAAATGATGAGACTTAAACTAAATGTGAGAAAGATTTGATAGATTTCATACTTTGTTGCCATATTAAATTTGTGACAATAGCATTGACAGTGGTGGAGGTGTTGGTGATCAGTAATAGAACTGTATTGTAACAACCAGCTATTGTTATACTCTAATCTGATGTAGTTTGATGACTTTTCTCATATGAGGTTCATTAAAATGTAAGTTATGAGTCTACATTCTACAGTCATCCCCTCACTACCCTAGACAAGTGCACTCAGAACCCTTCTAAAGGTCATGATGGGGCTATTCTGTTTACAGTACAGTTTCTGAGAAATCTGAGCAGGAACTCATATGGCTTGTTCGTTTAGTGTGAAGTGTTAATTTCGTTCACGAAACTAGAATTAGAACTAAATTGAATTGGTGATCGTTAACGAAAACGAGAACTAGAAAGAAATTAACAACTAGAACTAAATAAAAACGGAAAAGATTTCTTTAGAACTAAATAAAAACTAAATTGAAATCTTGAACGAAAACTATAGAAATTACAAGTATCAATTTCTTTCTTTCGGTGCTAATTCAAGTCAAATCCAAAATGAAGCATTAGGATCTGGAGCATTAAAAAGTTCAAATTTCTGGCAGCAAAGTTGAATGGATGAGACATATAACTACTAAGTAGACATAATGTCGATATCACAATGGGAAAAATATCCAAGAAGGAATGGACAGATATTTATCAGAGGTGACAAAGTATAGCAGAGGCAATGTCTCTAGATTTTGGTCCGAATAAAGGATGATTTATCCAACATTATAGCTTTTCTAGTTGGAAGATCTTCTCGTGGCTCCTGCCTTCCAGGCTAATGTTGAAAGGATCTTTTCTTTATGTAGACCTTTAACAGCAGGCAGACGCAACAGGGTGTTATAATCTTTGGGAATGCGAGCTTTTCTTAGGCTAAATTTGAATGGGTTAGAAGAATACTCGATACTCCTAATAACTCAGGGACAATGAATGACCTGGGTCTGATTTATTGTGATTTTCTAAAACAAGATCGAAAGATTAGACAATCGTAAACTAAAACCGTAACTAAAATGAGTGGATGAATAAAAACTAAACTAAAACGGAAATGATTTCATGAATAAAAACTAAACTAAAACTAAAATGATTTTCAGAAATGGAACTAGAACAGGAACTAAACTGTAATGAATCACGTCAAACTGAATAAAAACTAAAACAAAAATGATTTCTTGAACGAAAATAACACTGGTGTGAATTACATTATTTTGCTGTCATTGACATGTGAGGACATAAAATGTTTTATATATTGTTTATATTAGTCCTCCACTTGATCGTATGATGAGAATTTCAGTGTTTTGAAGGTCTGAGATTTCAACATCTGTTAATGTTGAAATCATACCTGGTCGTAGGAGAATTTTTATTTTCTCCTTACTTTGTTCTGATGATGTTTTGTTTTAAGTCCAGGAATGTGTTATCACTCTACTTTTGGGTTGTGATCATATTGAATGATGTCATGATTTAATCATTGGACTTTGCAAGTTAAAAAATTTCACCTTGGCCATTAACCATTAAAATTGAAATAGGTACCTTTGTGTAGTTATTCTGTGAAAGGCATTATAGATGTCTAGATATGATACAATACAATTTTTATGTACGCATGCATTTATTTATGTTGGTTGTATGCGTCTTTGTGTAAATGTATAATCAATCACTGTATGCATGTATGTATGTCTGAGTCATAGACAGGAGAACAACTTTTTTGTATATAGATTAAATGTGAGGTTGTACATATCCTTGTAAAGGTTGTTCACATGCATGAATCCCCTTATTCAGGCACCACATTCCTTGACATTGTGTCAATGTAAACAAAATTCATTTGGGAAAGGAGTGAATCTGTTGGCTCATGTTCTTTGATTCGCTCATCCAGGCACCTCTTCCCTCTTCCCTGGGCATTTGGCTAAACTTTGTCATTAATTCACAGAGCTTGGGATAAAGATCTTTTTCTTTAAAAGTAGTCTCGACCATGATGGATAGCAATAGATAAAGAGTAGTGTTTAGTTATCGCTTGTCCACTTAACACTTGATTTAGCTGCCTATTGGAAACCCAGTGAACAGACACACATCCCCTCTGCTTTAATATAGAGACTGATGGATGAGGAGAGAGAGTGAGACAATCAACAGATACTTTAACATGAGGAATGCTGAGAAAAATGAGGACGCAATAACGAGGATGAACATTTTGGGCTGAATTGATTATTGTTCGTTGATGCACAACTGCGGATTACTTACTGTTTGTGCATTTTTTTCATCTTATCATCATTAGAAATTGTGCAAGGGGTCATTGGGATAAGGGGTCATTGGGATAAGGGGTCATTGGGATAAGGGGTCATTGGGATAAGGGGTCATTGGGATATGGAGGACTACAGGAATTGAATAGGAGTTCACACAACAACTGGAATGTGCATATATGAAAATGTTACCATGCAGAAATAGTTAGATGATAAAGTTGCAATCTGCATATAAATGGTTAACACCACTTTAATGAAGAAATTCTCTTTTGCACTAATGCCTGATATCAAAGATTGCTAAGATTGCTAAAGTTGTAAATTCTCTGCACGAGACCACTTTGCTGTTCTAGATATCAAGTGAAGATTGAATATTTAATTTCAGATTTAATTTAAAGAAAATTAATCATTTACAGGTCCCTTGCCTCATTTTCCATATCACTCTTCTAAAATTTTCTCACTCATGGCAGACCCAATATTGTTCACAGTTTCTTTCACATCCTTTTTTTCAAGTAATTTGTGTGGGCATTAATAAAGCATTATGTATATATTATAGCCATGTTTGGTGTGTAAAGCTCAAATAATTGTTTTATGTGCATTAACTAGAGCCAAAAATAAATTGCTATTATGTGCATGTAATTATATATAATTATAAGATAGTACAATATATTGGAGTACTGTCATATGCATGACGTCATTGATATCACACAATTATGACACATGGATCAATCAGTTCAGTGGGATTAAGTTGGCCAAACAGGCATCATGCAGTGTGTAGGGTTATGGTTGTAGTATTGCATTGGACGAATGATCCCTTCATCACAGGCCATGATTCTGCCTGAAGAGTTTCTGCTTAAATACCTTTTTACATGTTGTATATGCCACCACGGAAATCCAATGACAGGTCATTTGTATATATAGATTCTCAGATACGATACGATTTGTGAACCTTCCAGATGGCATTGGTACCAACTAATGAAAGACTAGACCATTCCAGATGACGTGTTATTCCATGGATGGTCAATTGGTCATCTATCCAAGTACTAATCCAGCACAGCATGTCTTAACTTCACAATGACTGACAGTAGCTGACCAAGTGTATGCGACTGTTATTGGGCAATGTGATTTGATCCAAATGTTGATTTAATGGAAATTGAGCTGGCTGCGAGAGTCGATATGAAATTGAATTAGATTGTGCATGTGACTCAAAATTCGATTAGGAAGGAAAGTAGTCATGTGCAGTTCCTTACTAACATGCATACAGTACCACTGTAATATGAAGTGTTCTACATTTAGTGTCATTCATCTCTCTTATTAAGGATTGAATTACTCTCTCCTAGGAGAGGGGTCAGACAAACGGATCATACATGCATTCCGGTAAATATGAAGGAACTATTGGAAAGCATTTCTTCAAGTGTTATTCGATTATGTGGGGAATTAGTCTTATAATTATAGGATATTATAGATCCCTAACAAGGCTAACATACATCCCTTGAGCAACCATGCCATAGGTAACCACCCTAACACTGAGTGTTCTTCCTACAATGTCTTACATGTATTCCTGAAAATGTGAACATACTGTTTAAATGGATGCAGTTCTTCAAGTGATTGACATCGATATTGTGCCATGGCCTGTGGTGCCAACCTACTGTGGACTGTGGAGCATGGCACTGGTGTAACTGGTTCCCAGTTCGTTATTGATTATTTCGATCTGACTATTTATCAGTGCAATAATGATCAGTTCCCTCTTGTACGATGCTATCTATTATTCAGTTAGTGTCCGATGGCAGAGCTCTTGCTGGTCTGTTGGATTAAATTGATTTTTGATTCCTTAACTGCTTTTGACAGCATGTTGATCATTTCGTCAGATGGTGTTTTATGTATGTGGTATGGTAACTATGTAAGTTTTTGTGTATAAGTAAGTGGGGATACTGGCCAATGACAAGGAAGAGGACTGACCTTTGGACCTTTGCCCTCCAATGTCATCGCTAAGAAAAAGAAGAAAAGGTTGCTGAGGCTTCGTGTCAATAATTCTCTTACAGGATTCTCTGTCATTTAATATAATGACTAGTCGTGGTTTGTTTTTTCAGCCTGATGCAGAAACATGTACTTGTCGGTTTTTTTTAAAGATTTGTAGCATTTAAAAGTAGTCTGCTTATAGGAGAATTATCACATAATAATATCTTTGTTTAATTTCAAATTGACAAATTGTTCTTTGGTGAATAAAATGTTACAGTATGATTACAAGTACAATATAAACAGATGATGACAAGTTATTACAGGAGTCAAAGTACTTTAGCTATTAACTGGTGACTGAGCTCGTTCATGTTGTGTGCTGCCACACAGTTTGTCTGCTTAATACATTTTTTTGGCCAAACTGTTGCAGAGTAAGGGCAGGTGATTGATGCATTATTAGCATTCTGACAACATTTATGTCGTTTTAAGAGATGGAACTTAACATTATGTGTATTTATTTTGCCAGTGACTTTCCTTATAATTTAATTTTCTGTTGTAAAAAACAGTGGACCGTGTTTTTTCTTTGGTGAATGAAATGATCCAGATTCGTATTGCTCTATTTTCAAATTACTTGAGCAGAAATTCCAATTGAGTTTCTGGTTAACCGGGTTACCAAAGTTTATGTATTTTTTAAGTATGGCAACAAAGTTTATGACATGGTCCGAGCAGGTGAGGCATTAACAGAGATGGGCAAAAGCAGTTACCAATCTCTGACACCTCTCTCCCTTCCTCTCTCCCTCGGCTTACAAATGATTTGTTGATTACTTCTGTTTCAGCCAATTCACAAGTGCTACCGGAGCACAGACGAACGATTGGAGGCATCCTGGAATGACAGTAGGTTGCTGAGATGTCGATCATCCACGTCTCCAGCCTCCCTTCTTCTCTCCCACGACTCGTCATTCTCTGTCAATGGAACCATGAACGAGGAACATTTACTGGATCTTGATGACTCCAGTCGTCAGTTACTCGGTATTGGCATAATGGAGGATTTTTATTTTACCAAGATTCTGTTGAGCTTAGATTTGCTTGAGTAGGTTATCTTGGGTGTAGGTCAAGTTATCTTGGGTGTGGGTCAAGAGTTCTGTCTCTTAGTATGTTTGTCTGTCACATTTTTGTTCCATGTTGCTCCTTGTCAATTCCACTTACTCTAATCTTTTTATCTTTGACTGGTCTATTATGTTGTTAGTCCCAGATTCTAAATTTCTTCATGTGGTGTGTGAGATATTGCCTGTCCTCTGCCAGCCTTTCATTTTGAGTAGATATATTGGTTTTTCAATTTGTCTATGAAACATTTTTCAATATACTGCTTTGGGATGGTAAGGGTTGAGTGCCAACTGATCTTTCATAAGTCTTCTGGTGGCATTTAAGTCAATTCAGGTCTGTTTCCAATACTTTGTTGCACTCCAACCGACCTTGGAGAGCAATGTGTTCCAGTGTCATTATTACAATGTCGTAATTCACTTTGTTCTTGTTGCTCTGTTGTATTCCTCCACGATCTAACATTGAATTTTTATAGTAGACATTTCCTCATTCTGCACGAGGGCTTCCACACAATATTAGACATGGGCTTCTTCTACTTTCTGTGCCTCTATTTCCAATTGCTATATCCTGGTCTTGTGGAATTAGGTTTGGAGCACATCTTAATGAGATCACTTGTAGAGAAGCTATATAAATAGGCAATTGCAATTACAATATGTGCAGAACCTTGTGAAGTAATGACTTCGTATGTGTAGGAGTTGGGCAAAACATTTTGGTTACCTGCGTGACCTTTGGCTGCTGCTGATTGTTAGCAGTTTAAGTCAATTAGTCGGTCATAGGTTGTATTTTTCTGTCACTGTGATGTGGCAGGTGAATAATGTTAATTGGAACATTGATAATGCATCAAAACAACATTTTTAATTATATGCTGGATAATTATTATGTTAATATTTAAACAAGGAGTGAGTCATTTCTTAGGCACTAATTGAAGGTAAGCTTCATTTGTGAAGGTTGTTGATGTTCTTAACTCCCAGAAAATGCTATAAAACTATTATTTATTTACAAAATGATTACTGTTGATGATACTATTTTTAAGAGTCTTTGTGAGGTTGTTTTCTGGTTTTTCCAGACGGTGATAAGCATCTCATGAGAATATATCAATTTCTCTGCTCAGAGAAGAGCTACCTGGATGAGATCCGTAGCATTTTTGATGTCTATGTTGAACCTCTTCAGTAAGTATTTCCATCCTCATCATTTTCACCAACATCAACATCTTCATCAGCATTAAAAACAATATCTTTAAATCTCTTAGTGTTTGTTGAAGCATCAAATATTCATAAAAGTTCATGCTAAACATTCAGAAATTAAAAAATAAAGGTTCATAAAAGTGACATAAATATTAACACACTCTAGGATGCTTCAATATCTTGATTAAGATATTTTCATGATCAAGGTGTTGAAGTGAAGTGTCATAGGATGTATTCTAACATTTATGGTGTATGATGGAAGTTGTCATCCGTCTACATATAGACAATAGGCAAGGCATTGCAAGTGGATGCACTTGATGTGATTCAACCTCTGAGGTTGTTTGTTGCCATCTTCATACAGCTTATTAATTTTTATCCAAGTTTGTGTGGAAAAGTAATGCTTGTTGATATAGGTCTTCTGGGAATGAGAATTGTGTCAGTATTTCCTATAAGCAGCCATGTTTGTTTTGCCATAACATGCCCACGGTGTGCTAGTGATCACAACGGGTGGTCAGCTATGGGCCCAATGTGGGCTCAAGGCACTTGGCCACTAGGGTTTATGAGTTGTTGAGCATTATTTGCTTGTCTAGAATTTGATTTTACCTTCTGATTTTGTAGAAAATACCTGTCGCTGACAGCCGAAGAAGTAGATATTCTTCTGTCTGACCTGGAATGTCTTATCCACTCCGGCTTCAAACTATGTAAGCAGGTATGACAACGTCGCAACTCATTGAAATGTAAATTAAAATGGCACTGGTTGGTAATAATTGTAAGGTAATGATAACGTTTCTGCTTTGTCCCATTGAGCTCTGAACTCTGACTGTTTGAATCACAGTTCTTTCATTCAAACAAGTACCTTATAGTATTTAGAATATTGAGTGCTGATTGAAGCAAAATGAAATGTTACCTACTCAGAAATAGGAACATAAGGTATAAAGAGAATGAAATGGTAGACCATTACGTTCTCTGTCAGCATCTGGTATTTCCTGACTTACCCAAAAGGACATTAGGGATAGTGTACGAAATTTGCTTCTTGTATTGCTTACCAGGTTTATCTTTGTTTGAGGAATTCTATACCATGGTATCTATTGAGATACAGTCTATTACAACAATTAGTTTTACAGTGAAGTTGAAATTCATCTGTTATTATTATTATTATTGCAGCAGTTTTATATAGCGCCCCTTTAAGGTATTCTACTCAGAAGCGCTCCCAGCCCAACCAAGGTCAAACAGGACAGTCTTAAGGCCAGAGAAAAACAGAGCAGATTGGCCTATTGGTGTGAGGCGCAATGCTACTGGAAGGCCATTCCAGGTCACCGGACCAGCCAGGGAAATAGCACGGCGCTGTTGGATAGCAGTCTAATAGACTATCTAATGATAGTCTCACATTTTCACATTGAGTTTTCATACAATGGGTGTTATACATAAAAATTATGTCCTGTTAAATGATTGATCTCTATAAAAAAACTGCATGAGAACATGAGATGTTCAAATTTGAGATAATAAAATTGAGATAAAAGTTGAGAGTGTTAATTAATTGCCTGTGAATTACTGGTTCTCGTTTCGTCTCTTTTGGGGAAGTTTTGAGTTTACAATTAGGATTGATAATTCATTTTTGTATCAAGAAATGGTAAAAGTGATAGAGTTGATTAGTAATTTTTATTTCTATGGCATTGTCAATAGGGATATATTTATAGGATGCTTTACATTGTCAACTGTCAGAGTTACATGGCAAGTACATTTTAAACTGTTTGTTTAACATGATGACTTTTAGCTTCCTGAATAGGGGCTGGAAGACTGTTCCAGGCACGTGGGACGTTGACCCCCAATAAACCCGTTTATTTGCTGATTAGGTCCTATCTTCAACACTAATTGTAAAACGAAACTGAAGTTTAGCTTGGCCCTGTGCATGCATCTTGTAAGGCTAAGTCCTGGTGTGTACTTTTATCAGCAACCTAATCGAGCAATTATTCTCCTCCAGCATGGGAGCTAAAGACAAAGTATACTCCTTCATCGTTGGAGTTAAAGACAAAGTTGACATCTTGATTAGTACTTTCATAACTTGCAGTTGTAGTTGGACCAGGCATTTTCAGGAGATTGTGTGCGTGTGGGCTCAATTTCTATCATATCAGAGGATCACATGCTATAGTTATTACTGGTTGATGAAACTGCTGCTGTGCACTAAGCTCATTGTCTTGGTCATTGGAAACTGCACTGGAGAATTACTTGTCGTTTGGCTGCCATAATGAATTCTATTGAACTTTCTGTTGCTTTTGTTTTTGTGATTATTTAAACTGAGCTCTACTTAGTTTATGTCTCTGAATCCAAATAGATGGACGGACTGAGAGATTGTTGGGCTCCCAAAGTGTGCTTCTCCCTTCTGCAATCGTTGCTTTATGCAACTGCCAGGCTTATTGCCGATCTTCGACAATTCTCCCACATGTCCGCATTGATGTTTTAACAACTGCATTAGCTTCTTCTTTCTTACTGCTGCATCCAGTTGAAGGTACTTACCATCGGCATCTACTGAGCTGACCTAGGTCTTGCCCCTAAATGCCTGGGGAACCCTTTGTATATGTGGGCCCATCCAGGCTGCCTGCGGTTACTTGCTCCACTCTTCTGATCACCTTGACCTCTTTGTTCCTTGTGTGAGAAAGGTCATGACCTAGTCACATGCCTCTATCTGTATTGGCCCTTCATCATGGAGTCAACTAACCCTTAGTCTGCACTGCCATACTGTCGTTTTTATCATGCTTCATCTTTTTGTTGCCTCATAACTTGGCTATATTTTTGAGGAATTTTACACTGGTGCACCACTGATTAGTGTGCGCTGTGAGATGTGCTTAATGTTTTAAATACAATACAATACTTGGTTATATACCTCTAGAGTTGAAACAATGTGAGCAGTATGTCTGTCGAGTCGGAAGTGTTTCATTTGCACAGTCCTTCGATCTTTGAGACAAGGACTTTTTTCGTTTTCTTTTATGTGATCACCATTGAAATTATTTTCAGTGCAAATGATAGAAGTAGGTTTTTAGCAGATGAATTTTACCACCCTTTGTGTCCCTTCTAGATCCAAAGTGGGCACCCCAATGCCCATTCAAATATACTACTGGATTTGTGGGTATATCTATCTTGAAGGTGTAGTGCATAAATTGAGCACTTTATTTACATGTTCACAGTGTATTATTTGTGCATTTTAGTTAAGGGTTGCCCTTGATAACTGGGATTCGAAATCTACGCAAATAGGTAAGTTTATTTTCTTATCTGCAAATCCTCATTTCTTTTTGCTTTAATCTCTGCAGCATTTCTTCCATCGCCCATTTGACCTTTGTCTAATTTCCTGTTCTCTGTGAATCCTCTTTGTAGCGAAAACCTAGCTAGAAATTAAAAATTAGACAAGCGGTCTGCAAAGAGGAAGAATGAATGCATATCTTCAGAGTTTTCTGCTTTAAGAAGTGGAAAGATACTAATTTATGTATTTAATTTAGTCTTTGATTAAGCCACAGAGGTGCAGCCTAAAGGAATAGGCCTGCTGAAAAGACAGTTAGTCCAATAATTTCATGTGTATTAAGATGGAGACATGTATAGCCTTAGGAATTGGACCTGTGGTTGATAGAAGTAATTGAGTCCAACAATTCTTGTGCATTAAGATGGAGAGGGATAAGCTTACTGAAAGCCATGATTCAGTCCAGCCAGGTGAAACCAGTTAGGCAATGCCAGTGTGTCTGAGACATTCCTCACTCATATTATTTGGCCTGCATGATTGTCAAAAGGAACCAGTTGAGTACTATGCATTGATTCCTTGTTGTCATTTATTTGAGCCATGGGATAAATGTTCTGCCTACAGGAAAATTTCATGAGTTCTTATAAACTGGTTTGATGTTGAATTAATGCTGAATCTAGTCTACAGTTCCATCTGTGGTGGATTCGTGTTGACAAGTTCGTTGTCAGGATATAACAATTCTTAGAATGATTCTATATGGCTACTTAAACAGAAAAATGGACGATTATGCAGATTGGATTTTTGGCGATTCTTGGGAACTGACATGACTATTCTCCGAATGCAGACTGGCTTTTTTACTATCAGCTAAACTTGTGTTAAAACAACACATGAGATCTCATGCCAGTGACTGGTTTCATTGAGTTGTACTTTGCTAATAACACAGATTAATGTAATTCATAATACACTTCAAAGTTAGAAATGTTTTGCCAATATTTAGTACTCAGAATGTGTTTGTTCCTCTGGCTGCACCACATGGAGAAGCTCCTAATGCTGCCAAATCCTCTTACCAATGGCTAATGCTATGTTGGTGGAGGGGTAGTTACTGGAGAGCAACTAATTTGAAACCTGTTGATAAGATTAGTATTAATGCTGTGCAGACTCTCAGGCTAACAGTTGTGTAATATTTGACAAATTCTTTTATGCTGTGTCATGTCATGCTGCCTTTTATACATATTTATATGTTCGTAAAAAAATTGGGATGCATATGAGGCTGATGTTAAACACCTCGTGTAACAATTGTCGGGATCAGAGCCAGAATTGGAATTCAGGGACAGTAAATGAGTCATTGCTGGTGTATGAAGCTGTTTAATCTAATAATATAATGAGTCATCTTATAGCAAAGATACCAAGTTGTAATGAAGTGTAATTATGAGTGAAACCAAATGTTGCTAAACAACTAAAGTAAAGAGGAATTTCAGATGTTAATTAGTGGTTGGAGGGGTAAATGGCTCCTCCTTTGATTGCCATCACTTCTTACTGATAGGCTGTGAAATATGGATGGAAGATTTAAATGTCTGAGCATTCATCCTCTGCTTTTCATCAGTAGATTTAAACTCTAGCCTGTCCCACCTTCCATATTCTCAACGACACAGTTCCTTATGTGGGATATGTGTACAAATTGTACATGCTGTTTTTCATTCAAGAGGCATCTATTCCATTCCAGGTCAGAGTTTAAAGGTCAGGTCAGTGGCTGGGTGTGTTTCCTCTGGCTGTCCATACTGTCTCAGTGCTGGTCTTTGCTATAGAGCTGCATAGCCATCAGCTGGACATTTTATTATTATTCAGCATTTTTCTAGGTTAATTGTTGGTTTATGGTATCATATTGCTTGAACCATTTACTAAGAAGCTGAGGAAGTGATGAGTAATGGAGGAGTCTCTGTTGACTGTATGAGCAAAAGAAGTGTCCCAGTTTTCCCCAAACATAATTTATCTTGAGCAGCAGTCTGGTTGACTTTGATCAGCAGAGGAGTTATAAAGTGGTGACGTTTTAAAAGAGACAGGATGTACGATGTAGTATTGTAGTTGTCCTGTTTATTCCAATTACGTGTCCTGGTTTGCTCTGCGTGGCAGTTAGTAGGTAGCCCTCTGTTGTGCAATGTTGTTTTGGTGAGGGGTTGTGCTTGCCTAATATGACAGTTCAGTGTAGTAGGTGACTAATTGACTTTAACTAATGTTTCGTCTTTCTTTGTGTAATGTTGAAATTTCGTCTTTCTTTGTGTAATGTTGAAATTGCCCTAATGAAATATTTGCTTGCAAGAAATGAAAGGAAACCACTAGGGGACTTCATAATCACTATTTGTCTCCTCCATTCTGCCTTTTTGACCTATAGATTACCTGAAAATGTAATTGGGATGAGTTTTATTGTTTGTTATATGTTGTTCAATAAGTCTAAGTTCAATAAAGGTATTGAGTGTGGCAATCACTGCCCTGAGAGACCTGAAAGATTATTATTATTATTATTAAATTTGTAACGCGCACAAGGTCACACCTAAATGTGAATCTGAGGTGCGAATAGTCAGTCGCCAGGAGAAGATGCAATTAGATTTCCAAATCCTTGAAAGCCAAAGATGAAAGATGGTGTTGTGAGTGGGAGGCACAGTACTTGCCTGCTTTCAACTGTAATGTGAAGTTAACATATGCATCTGTGAAGTTAACATATGCATCTGTGAAGTTAACATATGCATCTGTGAAGTTAGCATATGCATCTGTGAAGTTAACATATGCTTCTGTGAAGTTAACATATGCATCTGTGAAGTTAACATATGCATCTGTGTGCTGATGTATAGGTCTTATGCAGGATGTTGCTGTCCACTGCAGTGGGGCATGTGATATCACGAGTAAGGCTGCCAAAAATGTTGAAATGACGACCAGGGTACCCGTCGATCTGCAAGGTCGGGTACCCGGATACCCGATCGTGTGGATATTTTGTTAGGAAATGTAGCGAATTGCTCACTGTTACGGAATGTCGGGCACCCGAGAATCGATTTCATTGTCCGGGCAGTCAGCCAATATGACCAATGGAATATTTCTGGCATATGTTCGTATAAAATCGCGCATTTTTATGGAATGTCTTTACCCGAGAACCGATTTCATTGCCCGGGCAGTCTGGGTATATGACAAACAGAATATTTCGGGCATATAACCAACAGAATATTTCGGGCAAATTTAAGATAAAATCGCGCATTTTTATGGAATTTCGGGTACCTGAAAACCAATTTCATTACCCGGGTAGTCGGCCTTGGGCGGGTACCCGGGTACCCGTTGACAGCCTTAACCATGAGGAGAGGATTTCATTGCTGTTATTAATTTAAGCATTCTCTATGGTTTTCCTTTGCCTTGCTTTCTCTGTGCGTGGTCCAAGACTTTCTTTCAGTTCCATACTATATCACTTTAATGAAAATGATAATTTTCATAGGAGAATGTTCAGTGGTTTTGAGAAGCATATTGTTGAGATTGAACATTTTCTTCTAATCTCATGTACCATTGTTCCTTCCTCCTCTCATTGATGAAAGGCAAATTTTTTTCTTTGAAGAATTCAACATTTGAAGACTGAATGTCTCGTGTATCCATACAAAAGTTGTACTGAAACTTCACTAATTAACACAATATAATGACTCTTTGTTCTTATCACTGCAGGGCATCTGTTTGCAGCAGAATTTTGGGGTCTGTTGGAGGCATACGCAAATCAGTACATTGAAATAAACAGGTACATTAGTTTTGTATTTCATTTGCTTTATCCTGACATGAAAATGACAATATGATTATCTTCTAACATTATTTAATTGAAAGCAAGTAAGAATGTAACATTTTAAATGACTACTTGGTAGCGGAGAGCAAGATGATTATAGAATGTAAAAGAATAGTATGAACTGTTATGATAAAGAAAATATCAGGTGCTTTATAGCTTATTAGTTTAGGTTAATATTGTAACATAAGTGCACGAGGTGATTGCATCGTTTAACAGCAGAATGTTGCACAAATTGATGGAGGCTGCCGCAATTGTGTCCTTGAGGTGCACGGAGAGTGATGGATTGATTTCTTAAGTCTTCTTCTTTACTTCCAACTCTGTTGTTTACTTTTGTCGCAGGTTACTGCGAAACAAACGATCAGCCAGCTCAGAGTTTGCTAAGTTCTGTCAGCAGAGGGAGGCAGCCGGATGCCCCTCCTTAGACTACCTGCTCTACTTACCTGTAAGCTGCCATTTTAGTTACATTATGGACATGATAAATGGAACCTGACTTATAGGGCATATATTATTATATTGCAGCGCATTCTTTTTCAGATAGACGATGACCTCTGGCTGCTAATGGTTCTGTAAACCTACACAGACTCACTATTGCTTTTACCGATTTAAACGTACTGACACATAACCTTAAGAGGAAATTTGCTTAATCTTTTGAATATGTACAATAATAGTCATCATCATAATCATCATCATCATTATCACCACCACCACCACGACCACCACCGTTAATTAGTTACTCCTATCATGACAATTTATAATGTGCAAGGCAGCAAGCAACAGTCCAAAATAATAGGCTATAATGAAGTTGAAATCCAGAAGTGTCAGTGGGAGAGACGGAGAGAGAGAGAGAGATACAGACAGGGAGATATATATATATATATATATAGAGAGAGAGAGAGGGAGAGAGAGAGAGACAGAGACAGAGAAAGAGAGAGAGAGAATCTTAAGTCAATGAACTTAAAACCTCGTCTTTCAAGAACAGTTCTGGTTATAGATGTTATGACCAGAGAATGAACGATGGTCAGATGACCCGTTTGAATAATGAGAAATCTGGGGAATAGGAAGTGATTTAAGTATCACAGGTGTCCAGCAAGAGCTCATTATTTTATAAACTGTAAGCATCAATTTGAAACTGATCCTCTGTCAAGCAAGAAGCCATCGCAAAGATTTAAGCACAGTTCAAATTTTTATGTACATTAGTTAATAGCCAATGAGTTTTGAACTACTCTTGAACATGTTTGCCTTTGTGATGTAACCGGAAGCGTGTTACAGTAATCAGGATGACTTGAGACCAACGTTTATGCTAGGAATATCCTTGAAGACATATCACATAATTCTGTGTATGTCACTGATATAACATACATGTATGCTCGTATGATGACCTCCAAATACCACAGACAATGGTCACAGAATGACAAGTGTGGTCACCCTACCGTTGTTCATAGAGCACACGGTGATGGATGTTGTTTAGATATATCTGTTGAATCAAACTTAATTTTATTTATGCGGACTGATAGCACATCAGGGTGCCTTTGTTAGTTGGGGGAAAATAGCATTGCTAACCTAGTAATGAACATGCAAAGATGTTCAGTCCATTTAAGCTAATAGTATAAGAAGCAACCATGTTTATGAAGATTTGTTGGTAGTCCTCTCTCCCTTTTGGTTGTGCGCTGTTAATTTCATCTATTTTATACTGAGTTCACTAGATGGCTGTAGTGGAACACAAATTTATAAAGATATTGTCCTTGAACCCTGATCTCTGTTGTATAAAGTTCATCATACTGATTTTATATTTTCAGGTGTAAACTAGACCTAACAAGAGATTTAAAGTTTTAGACTTTGTTAGACATTGACCTCACTGTGAATGAATGTTTGTCTAGATTCTAGAAGGTTAACATGTTGGAATGTCAAGGTCATGGCTTCAAATTCTATTCAGAGCAGAAAGATATTTAAAGATATCTGCTCCCCTTGTGCCACTAATAAGCTTGATTAGAGGATGAGTGCATTGATCCGTACGCTGTCTTTGGGTGAAGATGGTGTGAAGTGGATCGACCAGTTGCCTTAAATTGCCAGAGTTAAGAATTGAGTGAATTCACTAATGACTTAGCATCTACAAATAACTGTGTTTCTCCAGAACTGACTGGAACAGTGTCTAGTGGTTGTAATTGGTCATATATTTCATAACATTATGCGTGTTAATTAGGTGGTAAGCTAAGCTGTGGTAGAACAGTCTCTGTAGCCCTAGCCTCAGAATCAAATGATGGAAGGTGTTGCCTTAATTAACCAGTGCACGTAGAGTGACGATTAACTCTACTTGCATCTACTGTTGTCATGGTTGTCTTTATGAAGCAGTTGCTAAGATTTGTATGGAACCTTTCATAGCCCTGCTAAGAAACCCTGCTATTATAGATTTCTGGTGATTTACTTTTCAATGGTCACATGATAAAATGAAGCACATTATGAGAAGTTTTGTTTGCAAACAGAATTTTCCTCAAAGTTGCTAATGTGAGTTAGTTGGAAAAGTGTGAAGGTATCCTAAGGTAGGTATATCCTGTGACATTGTTGACGTGACATTATGAGCAGAGTATTTGAAGGAAACAAGCAATAGGTATATTATTCTGGTACATAGTTGATGTGACATTATGAGCACATTTTTAGGCTGGTACGGACTCTAAAATTTTACCATTGATGTGAGCAGCATCAAAGCCTGCTTTTATCTTCAGGAAAACCACGACGTTTATATGTAGAACATATGATTTCCTTATAGGATTTTTAAGCTGATAGGATTTCATTGTGTGGATGACGATTAAGTGTAGAGTTTAATTTGTTTCTCTCTTTGCTGAAGTAGGATATGAATAGGAAAAGTTCACAATCAACAGGAACTGGGTATTTAGATGTTGGATAAAGAGATAATGATGTGAGGTGGCAGATTGGACGGATCAGAGCAAGAGTTCTTTTAAAATTGGGATCTTTCAATGGAAAGCTTGAGTAGTACTAGATAGAGGAGCTTGACTTTAGGCAACTGATGGTGGGGTAGAGACGAGATGGGTAGAGAGCAGAGAACTTGAGATAAATAGTTATTGGAGGACAGATAATAGTGTTACAGGTACAGTAGAGTAATTGGAGGGAGAAGAGTTTGCTTGGAGATTTGCAGGAAATTATTGGTTAGAGAGATAACTTTGAATTGAATACATTTAGGGATTTTTATCCGATGATGTCATTTAACCCTTTAGCGACCAGCGTGTACTAAAGTGTATGGCATGAGCCGCATAACCAATAATGCTGGTCGTTAAAGGGTTAAGGTTAGTCATAAGATGATACTTGAATGTCCTGATGGCAACTCAGACAAGTGATTTTTGGAAGATGAAGACTTGAGTTGATTCAACACTCAGGTAAATGGAAATACAATAGTCAATCTTGGCTGAGAGAATGGACATATACCAGTGGTAAAGCGCATTAAAATGAGCTTAAGTCAGCTTCAGCTGAGGTCATGAATATGAACAAAGCAGTCGTAAGAAGTTGAAGATGTGTAAGTGGTGATGCCCAGGCTATTTAATTCAGAGGTGAGAGAGAGAAAGGATAAGTTATCAGTGAAGTCAGGATTGTATTAATCTGGTCTGACAGACTTAGAATTATGCATTCAGTTTTGACTGGGTTGATGCAAAGAAGGTCAAAAGAAATCCATATCCATTTTCAGAATTAGTTGATGACTAAAAGTGAGCCTTGAATGAGGGAAGTGAACAAGAGGAGAAGAAAGTGAAGAAATATTGAGAGTCATGTCTGAACAGTTTAGTGTCATATGATGATTAGAAGAGTGGATGTGCATGGCAGAGTGAGATAATGGGTAAACTTGCTGGACTGATTGATTTCTACCAAAACAATGGCCACTGTGCATTTTATCATGCCTCATCATAAAACTATGTCCTTTGGAATTACCCTTGAGGTCAGGGTAATTATTCTCTAGTGTGACCTTTTGGTCTGAAACCCTCTCGAAAATGAGTTGAAGTGTTGTAAGTGAAATCTGATTTATAATGGACCATGGAGAACAAGAGTAGCTTCGTTTTGTAACACAGCAATGGGTGGCAGTCAGTGAGCTGCCCACATAGGGTGTTCAATGTATGCAGAATCCATTTCCATTGCATTGCTTACAAAGTGCATTTCTTTTTCTAATGCTACTTCTGGATCTGATGCTGGTTGGTATGTCTGAATGGAAGTCATGTCAGCATTATATTAAGATATTCTGACCACCCGTGGAAGCAGTCAATGCCCGAGGCAATTTTTTTAATTGGTACACAATGTGCATATACTAACTGTCGGACTTTGTGGATGTCCTTCTGACTTCACCTGAATAGTAGTTGAAACTTTTACCACTGTTAGTGAAATCATACCAAATGTATGCTTGCTGTTTGCTAAATGCTGTTTGGCATTACCTATTTGGTACTACCAGTACCATTACGCCTATTGTAGTTTTCTTCCTTTGAATCTGATTTATAAAATGACATTTTTTTGTTGTCCTAAGTTTGTGTATGCAAATGTTGGAAATGGAATATTATGAATTGAAACAATCGAGAAACTGTCTGGCTAATCATGTTTACAGAAGACCTGTTGATTAATCGCAGTTAACGTGCGCGATTAACGTGTTAATTTTTTTAGACGATTAACGCCATTAAAAAATTTTAATCACGATTAAAAGCTGCGTAGGATGGGTTGTTAATAGCTATTAGCAATTGAGCTAATGAACAACATGTCATATCTAACGTGTGAGGTATGGCTGAAGTCTAAAGTCATTGGGTGGGATTGGGCTTAATTCACCCAGTTGTGAGTTTTCATCAGACTCCAAAGATGAACCCCTCGCACCAAAAATCTCCTGTGACAGCGCTGCTGCGCTACAGTCTTACAGAGACAAACCTCAGATGGACATAGATTGTTGTCCTTTGGAGTGGTTGAAAACAGACAAGGGACACACAAGACACCTATCTTGGTTCGCCAGCAACTATATATACAGTTCCGTGCAAGAGACCCTTGTGCTGCTGGAGATTCTTATTGATAAGAAACGTTTCTAATTCAGACGTGCCAATGTAAATAACTAAGTTTGTCTCAACAACTGGTTAAAACTGGACTTCTGAGAAAACTTTGCAGTCCCTACTACATGTACTTCTATGTTAATAAGAAATTTTACAATGTGACATCAAAGATAATTAATTGTTTAAATGAACTTTGTAAGTTCTGATATTTGACTAGTATTCAGTAATTACCCCTGTATGGCTAAAAAATCATATTTGCTACTTATTTATTACTATCTAGAAATAATGGAAATACTGCAATGCTGGTTGTTTTTATCTGCTGTTGAATATGAATAAGTGGCTAACGCATGTGTGATTGTTTACACGGTTATTGAACTTTCTCTGTTCATTCAGCTGAAGCATGAAATCCTCCCACTGCCTGCATGGCCAATGAAAGTCCTTCTTAGTAGACCTTCATAGTAATCACCTTATCTTTACACTCTATTTACTTACTGATATATATATTTGTGTGACCTGTGTACATTTTTCATTTCATTTTCATGTTAGACTGTTAATCACACACTAGCAAATATCTAGCTTGACATTTTCAATCTGCTTTCCCATCATGGTCTGTCTGATCTAGTCTCGTCAGTCTATCACTCTACTGGAACTGAAATGGTTTTGTCTAAAGGACTATGTGATTTACAACTGACCTAAAGTTACAGTTACTAGGAACTGTACCTCGCTGTGTTTTGCTAGTGGACCTATAAATGTAGGTACTCATGCACTGCTAGGAATTACAATGGATGGGTTGTAATTCCTAGCGTGACATGGGTTTTGAATATTCATAGGATTGTGACAAGTTCTGCTACCTACTGATTGGTTGTTTATTTTTCGGAGGGGGGAGGCTAGGCTGGGCTGGTCTAAAGGACTGATGACGGACTTGGCTAAACTTTTTCATCAGATCAGTCAATGGGTGACTGACTGAGTTGTGAGTGGCTGAGCTGGTCATTGTTATTAAGTTGGCAGTACTTCAGTGGAGAAGGAGTATTGCAGGGGAAGAGTAGGTCGCGATCTTATGAAAATTGAAGCCAGTCATGTATGAAGTGGCTGGCTTAGACTGGAGAGAGGGAAGGAGGGAGGGGCAGAGGCGCTGTTGAAGATCCTGAATCTGTGGAGGAGTCCAATTGATCAATAGTGCAGTAGTACTTCTGTTGAAATCTTCATTCATTGCTCAGTGTGGACCTGAATGTACAGTGAAGTAGGTCTAACCAACTGATGAGTACAAGAAGCAATTAATTTGCAGAGACAATAATGTTAAGGATAGGACAATGGAGCTGATTTAATTATGGTGTCATCTGACAGATCCTTCTGCAGTCAGTTAACTAGGATGTTAGCTCCTAGTTTAGTCAGAGACCAGACACTGCTGATGAGGGCGCCAGGGCCTTGTGTTCTAGTCATCAGCCTAATAATTGTTGGCCTTAAGCAGGATGGATTATAATTTTATGTGCTGGTACAACACTGATTGAACTGTATCACATTTATCTTTGTTGAGCTCTCTTCTCAAACAGAATCAAAATGACTTGGATTATTTTCTGAGCTGTTTTTTCACAAGATTTTTGGGTAAGGATTGGCTTACTTATAAGTTAACTGCAGTGTGATGATTTGCATATGAACATCTACTTGATTCTAATAAGATTTCTGTTTCGGCTTATTGTATATTATAAATATCTTTGTGTAATAGTGTCTGCATAAGGGAGTTATAGAACACTACTCATGTAAGAGTTTATTAATTATTAATTTTTTTCATTCAAATGAACATAGTCTATTGGTGCCTTATTGCTTGTTTTGTGTCCAAGTTGGTGCTTTTCCCTTTATTCTTGACTTTTTGGGTTTCGTGTTATGGAAGTGAGGAAGGAAGCGATGAAATGTGGAATTTGTGGTTTGGAGGATAATGATGATGAAGTTGACATATGTAGGATGGATAACACCCGGATGGTCAGCATCAATGGACGGTGATCCCATCACTCTAAGGAAGGTAAGACGAAGGGAAAGTTGACAAAATCATGAAATGGAGCACCAGAGGAGGGGAGAATTCATTTCCATGTCTGAAGCCCTTGATTAAGTAATAGTGTATTATTGTTTTGATCATGAATGTCATCTGTGCAATGAATTACTAATCAATTTGTCAGATTTTCTTTTCTGCGTTGTTTTGTTGTAGTGTTGTGGTACATTTTACTTTCAGTTACTCAGACTATAGAAACTGAGAACATTTGTATTTCGATAGTAGCTGCAATGAAGTCCTCCTTAGACCTTATTATTAAATTCAATGACCCAAATTCATAGTTTAGTGGTGTTTAATGTACTGCAACGCAGCAGTCGGTGGTTGGCAACAGTTTATAAAATACACCTATACACTAATGGCATAGAGTGTGGTGTATGGTAATATGATAAATAGGTTGTAAACTATATTGTCTTCATGATTTCCATTTATGCAGGTAGTAGCAAACTCATCTGTTGGTCATCTGTCCAACTCCACTAGCTCTCTATCTTAGCACCAGGGCATATGGGCCCATCCACATAGTACGTACGCACTGAGGGGAGGGTTTCGAATTTCTTCGATTTTGCTAAGGTTGAGTAATAGTATGGGGGGGGAGGGGTCCAGAAAAATGTTTATGTACGCAGATATAGCTGTCTAGTAATGATTTCCACATTAATGAAATATTAAAATTAGAACTGAAAACCCAATTACAGACTATATTCCATTATTCCTGCTTAATCAATTTCATGTAACATTAACACTTTTTAAAATGTAAGTGTTGTTAGCATTTTATTTCTTCATAACAGTGGGCCCCACCCTCTGGAATGAGCTACCCAAGAGCTATGATGCCTCTTGCCTAGAAATTCCTCTTTGCATTTTACTCCTAATTGAAAACCATATCTTTCAGTCATAGTCACACTCTGGAGCGCCTCTCAGTAGATATGTTGAAGGGATGCTGTATTAAGTTCACATTGATTGATTGATTGCTGATTGACTGACTGATTGATATTCATTCATTTATTCATTGAGTAATTACCGTCTTTCTTATGGACTCCTTGACTGATGCTGCTTCAAATGAGCATTTGCCATGAAACACAGGTCAAGAGGGCCTCACAAATTTTTTAGGGATCCGTAGCATAGCATCATTGCAAAATTAAATTACATGTAGTTATTACATTTTTGTTGTTTGTGTGATGTGATGTAATGCATGACTGTTGTAATTGCAGGATCTTGCATTATTGTAGAAATTGGTTAATAAATTTAATCACAAATTGACATATTTATGCCATAGAGGACTGAGCATGCAGAATGTTATTATGTTGTTGCAACACTCTCAGCATGTAGTCACTCGTACTGACCATTCCAGACAAAGGAATGACCAGGCCCGGGCTCACCACTGCATATCCATGATTTAATGGTGACATTTTCCGTTTGACTTAATTTTCCAAGAGATGGTGATTTTAATTATGATTGTACTTGAGTCAACCCCTTGATTAATTCCTGGAGTATTATGCTAAATGTGCTGTTTAACAGTGCTTCTCAGACTGCTGAGTTAATTGTTTTATCAATCAATCAATCAGCATTCCTTTATTGAGTGTGACAAGTCGACATTGAAGCCTCAAGGCTAATCTAATTTCCAGTATCTCCACCTGTCTACTTATGAGTCTTACCACGGACTGGTGCTTTTCAAGATCAACTTACATATATATGTGGCTTGTTATAAATATTACAATCTAGGTTACATTTTGTCATCGCTTATTACAACTGTAATTTTGTCATCAGAGCTGCTTCATCTGCTTCAGTGAGTCTCTGCATATTTAGTTTTTATGTGACTCATAGACACTATTCAGTGTTGTCTGTCTTATTGGGGTTGTGAAATGTAGGTTTTGGTCTGTGAAGTATTTAAATATACCATCCATTGTCGTTCACCAGAGAACTCTTCAAAGATAAATCTTTGTGTATTTTGAAACAAGGCTGCTTTGAGTAAACAGTAAAATGTAGGAATTGCTGTTAATGTTATATGATGTAATGTAATGTAATGTTGATCTCTTAAATGTCTCAGTGCCACAAGAGAGCCGCATTGGAGAGATCACACTTTGTAATATGAAGTCGGTGATAGGCTTGTTGCTTAGTTTAGTTAAGAGAAGGACAAGAATCTTATGTAAATGGTTGATAGTGATTGTCATAAGGTGAGGCAGGAGCAGAAGCAGGATAGGTTAGCTAGACGAGATCAGTTTTCAGTCAGGAGTGGAAAGCTGTAGGAGAGAGTGTGAACGGAGGAGGCACTGGCAGACAAGCAAGGAGGAGGAGAAGGAAGAGGAGGAGGAGGAGGAAATAGAAATAGCAGAAATAGAAATCTGGTACCTATAGCTTTTATAATTATTTATCAGCAAATTAATTCACATACATATGCAACACCAACATGTTATAGCTGATAGTTTATCATCTTTTCACAACCCCTCTGACTTGATGCAGTGCTCATGAATAACTGGTGCTCTATGCTTAGCTTTCAAGTAGTGCTGTAGAGATATCCATTCTTACAATTATGATTACGACTAAAATAACACACGTGTTAGTAATGTGCATAGGGCTGATGCATGACGTCCGTTCAGCAGGCCATTGTGCCACACATACAGAATAAATGAGCACATGCTGGGAGACTAGAATTCTCTGCTATTTAGTCTTCTAATCTAAGTACCATAACTGGGTTTGACGTCTTGCAACTCATGATGGAACTGAGCCGATGCTTCAGACTTGATGCATAAGTAAGGTTACTGAAAGAATGCTGTGGCAAATAGTCACAGCGGTTGGTCAGAGGTTTTTCTATTTTATGGGGGATTTATTATTTAAAGACTATTGCAATAATATGTCAAGCCTTTCTATCTGACACTGCAGAAATGTTTGAAATCTGTGTTGATAACTTTGTTGACTGCTTTACAGTTTTTATGCTCCCTGTTGATATGGTGTGATGGAATTCATTCCTGGATTGACATGCCACATTTTCTACCTGCTTATGGGATACAATGTTGAATATAATTATAGACAAACAGCCAGGAAGTCTGTGAACTGTATTCTTAATTCGTAGTGGCCTAACACAATACATGCTGGAAGTACCGATCTATAGTGATATGCAATATGTTAGTTAATTAATTTTGACATTTATGTATTGTCAGGGAAATTGCCTGAATGCAAAGTCTGCTTATTAAGACATTCTATATACATTACTTTACTGGTGTGATTGTGAAAGTGTGGGTTGAATAGAAAGATGCTGTACAGAGATCGTGACTATGACTTTCAGAAGCAAGACGATATGCTCCAGGCTAACATGGAAAGGCATGATGTCTTGCTCAGATTTTTCTCCTATTTTCAACTTCTTGTCTTCGTTTTCTTTTCGTGACACCTGTGAGCAAGACATGATACATGTGATTGCTGATGGACTGTGGCTGATAATTTGAGTCTAAGATGGTAATAGCTAATAGGTTGCTTTAGTTGTCTGATTGTGGGGTCTATTATAGGTTAAAATGTCAACCTTATATTTATAATGTTCTCTAAAAGGGTTTTGCAAATTTCAGGGTTTATATATTATATATTTATAAATAAACTGGTGTAAAATGTTTTTGTCTCTGTTGAGGCTGAAAGTGGGTCCTGACGCATGATGATGGTGGACAATCTGTTCTAACCTAATGTAATTCAAGTTGCGGATGTGTTGGGTGAAGATGTTTAATACAAGGAATTGAAGCAAGCACAAGATTAGATGATCATTAGATTTTCTTTAGTGGGAGATAAAGTGGAGACTAAAGAAGAAATGCTTGAGTCAGGAAAATGTTGCCAAGAGAGGCTCTTCGCTCTGTTGAGTTTTATACGTTTTAGCAGAAATGTCTGTTCTGTTCGTTTCTGTAGACTTGATGTTTGCTAGGGCATAACCGAGTAGACAATTTCCACCGAGTACCGAATCCCGAGTATTTGGGCGAACTATTTGCCGGATCAAGGTACGAACCGAATAGTAGCATAAAATCTGGCCAGCGGCAGCGAGTACCATCCGTAGTTAATCTGCCACATGCACAGCTACGGAGAACTATCTATAGTCAATACAGAGTCTATAGCAATAGCCTTCATATAGCGTATCGTCACACTGTAGGCTATAACAACATATTTGTTATTTAATAACTTTATTTGTGAAAAAAATGTACAACCTTGTTATAAAATTTGAAATATGAAGTTATCAACTACGTCTTTACTCTCTAATATTTACCGGAAAGTAGATGGAGCCGATAAAATTACTGATTTGGTTGTCACCTGGGGAATATGCAAGCAAAAGGAATTAAAATATATAAATTAACATCATTATTTTAAAGAAAATTCAATGGAATGTCTTGTCTAATAAATCAAAAACTATAAGTAAGTCCGTTAGTGCTAAACTTATTTGATGAAAAAATATTATTTTATGGAAAAAATTTTTTTTTAAAAAAGTTATTTTTAGCTATTTGCTGGTGTAATACTTGCCGAGGCGAATACTTCCGAATAGTCCAATATTCGGCCAAGGCGAATGTCCAAGGCGATTTCCGGTTATGCCCTAATGTTTGCTATTGTGTACCGCTTGGGTACCTGTGTATTTGTGCTTCAATATGTGTGTCTATGTTTTGATCTTGTGTGCTGGGTGTTTAGTTATATTAATTTTGGATAATTATGTGTAATTGTGTATATGCATGCATGTTGATGTGTTCGTGTATTATATACATACATATATACATATATATATATATATATATATATATATATACATATATATATATATATATATATATATATGATAGGTGTGCAATTAAAATATTGTTACTTGGGAATGTGTGTCTGTTGTGCACTCTACTCATCTACAGCAGAAGTTTATTTCACTGGGGCGTTTGCAGTGAGCTCATTGTTAGGGTTGGGCTTTTGAACACCCTCCATTCACTCACTAAGCCTGCCAGATGTAGATGAGGAGCCTTAATCTTGCCTTCTCTGTCTGAAGTCAAAAGTTGTTCAGGCGTTTCTACAGATCTTGTCTTGCAGTCAATCCATTGTGCTCCATATATGCTATGGGCAGGGCCTGACCAACACAAAGCTCTGTGTAGAAATAGACATCTTTCTCTGCATGAAATTGTGCTATGAATGCTGTGTGTTTAGGGAGCATCTCCTTTTCTACTGGAGGTTGACCTCAACAGATAAATGGGGCTGTATCCAAAATATTGTGCTCCCTAAGCTAGCTAGAAGTGCAGTTGTTGACATCAAATAGTATTATGTTGACCGTCTGGCCATAGAGTCCTAGGCTTAGGTGCAAAAGCTTAGGTGGTGCAAGGTCGTGTTAATACCTTCACTGTATAGATAATTTTCTACTTCATGGGTGTTAGTCTTTTTGTTTTGAATTTCTGATGGATTCTTTGATGTACCGGCGTTTACTGCTGTGACATTATTACACAGATGGATTGAGATTGTTTACAACTTTTTAAGAGTGTTGAACGCAATTGCTGTTGACCCATGGCTTATTGCATATTCAGGCTTCCTGCAATTATCCATGCTTAGTTTTCTGTACATTAAAGGCGCTGCCTTAGTTGCTGCATGGTCACGTGTTTAATGGAGCACATTCTGACATAGTAGTCAAGCAACTTTCAGCTGTATGACCTGGGTTTTCATCAGTGACCCTATAAAATGACACAGATAGCATCATCAAGGCCAACATCTTAGAGATGAATGCCTCCTGCAATCCAATTCTTGCGTTGAAGTTTATGCTTCTGGGTGAAATGGCAAACCATACAAAGCTCTATGTTCATATTCATGTTTTGTGTCTGATGATGTCCTTTTCATTTATTATCTTATCTAAGGATTTCATATCCTCCTTCACTTGACTGAAGAGCTTAGTGATTGGCTGTCTGTGCAGTGTGCACTTTTATGTCGTCTCTTCTGCTTGGATCTGTAGTACACAACTGTACATTTTTTTTACTGCCCTAGCTCCTTCCAAAAGTTCAAGAGTGCATAGGAGGTCCATACAAGAACTTGACAGAACATCATCCATGTTGGGCTGAGTAATTGTGAGTGAAGGGCTTGCCCTAGTAGTGCACCGGGACGGTGCAGTAGTTAACCACCTGAGTGGAGGCTTCAACTGGTATTCTCAAAGTTACAGGTCAAGACATCTAACCAATAGTACATCTATTAATTGGCATGTATTGAGTGATTGAGGGACAGAGGGACAGACAAGGCAGAGAGATTGATGGATTGAGAGGTAGATAGATCCAGAGATAGACAGTCATACAGACGGACAGACAGACAGACATACAGAGAGACAGACAAGGCAGAGAGATTGATGGATTGGGAGGTAGATAGATCCAGAGATAAACAGTCATACAGACGGACAGACAGACAGACACGGTAATTGAAGCCATGGGTTGATTGTGAGTGGGGGATTTTTCCAGTTTCTCTGTGATGCCCAGCTGTTGTGTGACGCTGCTAGCAAACGGTTTTATGGTCTAATGTTATTCAGATTTAACTAATTACAATACTGTTTTTTGTGTGATTGCCCATCTGCCAACCAATGGCATGCAAGGAATGTGTCCTTCCCATTCTCATAGAAATGATGGCAGCAGGCTCAGCCTAGACCCAGCAGCCTTCAACGCATTCTCTTTGTTTCTGATTAGAATTTCTCTAAATTTGAATGGAGTGCAAGTAGACAGATTAGAGTTGATGATTGGTAATATTTCGGCATTTCTTTTCTGGGTTTGGGTCTTGATATGTGAAGGGAAATTGGACATTTATTGCAGCTCATGAGGAGGATTTTCTTTCTTTGTTTTGAGCCTTTAATGAAGTCTTCAGCACGTAGTGCCATACTTGTTTGACACAGTGCCTTCGTTGAGTGTTTGTTGTGCGTGTCTGATTAGCATTTAGAGCAACTCGACTGATGATCCAAAGAGTGTTGTTGATGACATTCTGTCCTGGCTACAGAATGTAATTTGTGTTGTGTCCTGGTGTTAATTCATTTTGACTGTCAATTGTCATGTTTTCATCTGATTTCCGGAGTTATCTCGGGAAATGCGCCAGTAGTGGTCTCGTTTAAGGACACTCTTGCCGCTGGTTTGATATTGATCAAGGTCAGCTGATGTAGGTTGGGCAAACAGTTGCTAAGGCACAAGGCCACAGGCGGACTTGTAAAGACATGAATAACTGGCAAGGTTTGCCCTGGAATGCATGGTCAAGCCACAATTTACAAGTTGTCAAATTGTCTTTGGCTCCACCTCACAATGGAGCTGAGAGCAGTATCAGGTTATTAAGGAATGTCTTAACAGGGAAGGCCTTCTGTGTTAGTGGGATGGCCACTGATGATTCATATTCCTGAATGGGGAGTTTTCAGGGAACCTTGGGCCTCATTGAGTTGACACTTTAGGGTCTTGTGCTTTTCATATTTCTGAGACCAATTTGTCATAGGTTGTTCTGAGACTAGAGTATGAGCACCATCCTCTTCACTGACTAGTTACAAGGCAGAGTCAAAAAGATTTCAGATGTACCTATTTTTGCAATGAAAATGAGTTTCAGATTAAAGTGTGGAGGGATGGCACCAGAACAGTTTAGAGAAGATGAGTAGGATGAAGGAAAAATCAGGGCACCTGAAAGTTATCCTGCTGGAAAAGGCAACACAGAAGTAAGGGTTGAAGCTGAACGTTGACAAGATGCTCTGAACAGTAGTTAAGAAAACATTGCAAATGTCTGCAATTGTTCCAACTAGAAAGGAATAATTTCTTTGATGAAATGAACATCCTCTGTGATGGCCCCTTTGCCCGTCTATCAAAAGTCCAGTGCAATTGTACGTACTACAATTTTTATAACATTATCAATTACTTGAAGAATGCTTTATAAAACTGTGTACTGTCAGCGCATATTAGGGAATAGCCGGGTAGACATTTTTCACTAAGTACCAAATCCCCGTATTTGGATGTGCTGTTTTTTGGATCCGGGTATGAATCGAGTGTTGTTTGTTCCATGTGCAAAACTTCACGTTTTCATATAATAAAAAAAATGATAGAAATAGATGTTTATACTTGTAATGACTGACTAATATATTTCTAATTTTTTTTATAAATAAATAATCACTGAATGAAATGGATTTGATTTCCATTGTGGCTTTTAAATTGTGATTTCATGCAAACTATAAAAAATTAAGCAAAGTTTAATAAACAATGAATTATTTTTTTGATGTTATTTTTAACTCTTTGTGTATATAGTATTTGCCAAAATATGGGATAATCCACCTAAGCAAATGTTGAAATGTCCAAGGCGATTCCTGATTATTCCCTAGCTTGGATACAGCTATGTAACAAATGCATTTTTAAAGGAAGTACTGTATCTATTCAACATCTTCATATTTCCTATTCTGAGTTTTGTTGTCTACTTGCCACGTGTTGGTCAACCTGTGACAAATGCACTGACTGAACTTTGCGATAACTGACTTTTTGTGTTTTGTGCTAATTTGATTTGAAGGAAGAGATTAAAAGGGTTCTAAGTTTAGAATGAATTGTCCTGAAGATAAATGTTTTGTTTACTTATCTTCTCCAGATGAAGCGAATGTCCTTCTATGCAGTGGAGTTGAAGGAAATGACTTCAGAGTTGGACAGTGACCATCCGGATATGGCCGATCTGATGCAGGCAGCCAAAGAGGCAAACAGGGTGAGTGGCAACTATGTCAGAACCGTTTCCAATTCACAGGGTGTTGTGTAATGCTGAAGGCAGTACATAACAATGCTGATGGGCAGATAAACAGCCATTCAAAGAGGTGCTGTGTCAAGGAACGGGAAGAAATGTACACGAGTTGTTTTCCTTATTTTGAACTTTGCTCAAATGTATTTCATTGACATGTTGGTCTTGTTTCTAGGACCTTTCGCTTTATTTAGACAGAAAGACTTCGATCTTATAAATCTTTGATTTGCCTCTGTTAGTTCTATGTGTAGGAATTAATCTGCATTTAACCATTGTTGCCTACTTCTGCAATGAAGTTGTTCCTCATGAGGTTTTTTCTGTTTGCTTGAACTGAAGTTTCAACTCAATTCACTTGATTCATTACCTAGTGCTTGGCCATTTGCGTGAGCTTCTTCCTTGTCTTGTCATCAAGGTGTCTTTTGTGAGCAGTCAGTCAGTTCTTTCTGATTGAATTGGGTTTCTGCCTTGCTGCTTTTTGGGTGGGTTGTTGGGTAGTTTGCGGCCAGCTGTGGGTGTATAGGTATTGTTGTCATTAATGTCAGTGTGTTCAGGATCTTCTTTTGTATGAAAGAGGATGGGCATAAGATGACAGATGCCCTCAGATTCATGTTCTATTGTTAAAGGATTTTTGTGTTTGAAGAAAATACTGACATGCAGTAAGCAACTCTTAGTTCACAGGGTGAATAAAAATTGGAAGTGAAGGAGTAAGAGGAGAACTAGTCATCTTGGTGATAAGCCATCCCAATGGAATGTCCAGTCATTCGTTATGGTTTGCATGTGTTATTGAACTCCCAAGAGAGTAAATACGGATCAATGGCTGGCAATAATAAGATGTTGGCACGGACACTAGGTTGTCGTGGCTAATGGTACAGTTGGTACATGAATATCTCAAATGTTAAGTTTTGAGTTTTGATTTCTTTCCAAGCTTTTTTGTTTGGTTAAATGATTTAACAAGTCTTCAGATGGCAGCAGTTGAGTGCATAAAAGAGGCTCATTTGGCCTGGAGGAAGTTTGACACTTAGAGTGGCAATTAGACCTTGGACAGAAAGGTTAAAGGTGAAGCATGTGTGGTCCTTTGATTTCCAAGGGGAATAAAGGTATTTGATGGACTGAGGTCAAAGGTGGCAATCCAGGAGATATGTTCCATAGGTAAAGACAGCAGATAGCAGTGAGTGTGGTAAAAACCTTAAGGAGCTAAATGTAATCACAACCTAAATTAATATTGAACTCTTGGAGTGTTTATATCGAATTATCGTGTCAATTAATGCCTTAATGTTTATTCTGTACCAAGCAAGCACTGCTTTCCACTTAGAAGAATTTAACAAAATACAGAAGAAGTTGTTGTATTTAGCTTCAGATTCAAGTGAACTCTCCGATTATACTATGTAGGGAGCCAGGCACTCATGATGCTTGATCAGTTTTCCTTTGTGTTAGCGCTGTATGACTGATACAGAGTATTTTGAGTTTCAGCTGGCCATTGTTTTATTTTTAAACTCTTCAGATACGTTTGTGGTTGTTACTGCTCTAATGAGCTTTGAGTGATGTCGCAAATAGTACTTTGGTGCAAATCTGCAACTAACTGGGTCGCCTTACTAGCGTACAATGAAATTATTTCTATTCTTCCTATTGGCCTTGTTTCCTTATCGGTGTATCCTTGAACTCTTGTCAATTATGCTGTTTAGATTGTGAGGAAGAGGGACATTAGCAGCAGGGTATTTAAGGAACGTGATGGAGCTGCAAACGGTCATTGGTCACATCACTGTTTACTAGAGCAAATTGTTTCTGTTTCTTTTTGTTATCATTGGTGGCATTGGTTATCGGTGGCATTGGTTTACTCTCTGACTTCTGGAAATGATGATGTTGCGTCTTCTTGTCCAGGTGTTGAAGCAGCAGAGGAGCACAGACAATGAGAACTACATGATGATGATTCAAGAACGATTTCCACACGATGACCTTCATCTCACAGACAAGGTGAGTCGACCAATTGCTCTCAACCAGTGGATTTATTGCATCAGGTATTCAGAGAAACCAGTGTAACAGACGTAGATGTTGCAACAGGTTCTCTCGAGTTCGATAAATTTCAGTAGCTAGTTCTTCTTTTTAGACAAACAGCTAATTCTAATCTCTAGTCTAAGCAATTAGTCACCTATCTCTGTTGTCTAAACATGTATTTATTTATGTATAGGAGTTTTACCCACACGAATATTACAGGCAAAATACAAAGGTATATAAGATAAATATTAACACTCCAGGTTTTTTTATGCGAAGTAATTTATTTTATAGGTCTGTAACTCCTTGAGCTGAAACTGTAAATAGTATCTTACTGGTTTGGGTTATGTGAATTATCATCTCCTGTACTTGCAAGTTTGAATATCACTGAGAAATCATTTGCAAAAGAAGCCTAGACTATATAGATTGTTCATTTATTTGATAGATTTGGCAAATGGTACCAGCAGTACAGTCATGTTTACATTTTTTCTCTAATGTGTTTGGAAACACAGGGATATGGTACAAGTCGATGGAAGTCGGCAGCAAGAGCTGTTCAGAATATCGGAGGCAAAAAGCAGTCAGTGATGCAACAACTGTACGTATGACTTTCAGTAACTACAGAGATATTAAACTGAAAACTTGAATTCTGATATAATGTAGATTCATAGATTCCAATAATTTATTGATTAATTCCGAAATAGAAAAGGAACTCATTATAACATGACATTATTATAAGAACTTCTTGGTCTGCTCCCTAAGACAGAGGTGTAACAGGTGTGCTTTAACTGAACTGTTTCTCCTTTGAATTGAGTTTATCCTACAGAGTTGAGCTTCTTCTATTGAAGGTCCTTTGCAATGTCAGTGCATGTACTAAGAGTTGCTTACTGCATAACACTTCAATGACAAATAAGTACCAAAAGTGACTAGGAAGCCAATGCAGTTCGTTGTTAAAGTTTTAAGTTGAGTTTATCATGCTGGAGTTAACTAATGCTAGACAGATTTGAAAATTTCTTGTGTATGTGCCTCAGTCGATGTTCAATTTTCATATTAGACTGTGTTATGTTCTATTTCTAATTTCATTGTGACCTATCAATTTTGCATAGAGTTTGCATCTGTGATGTACTACAGTGTGAAGTTATTTGTGTGCCTCCAATTTACATACTGTTCTGCTTAAGATGAAGAGGTGTCGTGTCTCAAAATGCTCTTAACTTAGCATGCTATATTAGTAAATTATATAATTACAAGAACTGCAATGTAGTGCCACATATGAACTTTTGAGGCATTATTCATCTTTACACACAGTATGTGTTATATGCCATCAACTTGGTGTTAATGAGTCCATGCTGTGATTGTTTGCATGCATTGTAATATCATTGTTTTGTAAGGAGATCTCTATTGTATGTTTCCTTTTGTTTATTAATAATTAATATGACATGTATTACTGATTTAATTATATTTTTTTAAAGGTACATAATCCATCAATAAAACAAAACATTAATTGTGTCTGAAAATTTTTGTTAATGATGTTATTACCGAAATTTATTATTATTATTACCGAAATTTGATACCGCCCTTCTTCCAACATCTTTTGCACAGAAGTGCATACACACGCCTCGACGGCGCAATCGCAGTTGTACTGCAGAGCAATGGTGCGCAAAGGACTTGCTCAAGGTCCCTACACAGTGACTGACGCCCCGGTTGAGGCTCGAACCCACGCGCTCAGCACACACTGAATGTTACGGGCTGACCGCTCTAACCGATCAGCCACTGTGCCACATAAATGATGTTATCATTATCCGTAAATGTACTTTGTTGGCTATTACTGTCAAACAATGAAACAATGAAAAATTATTATTATTATTGTTATTGTCATTGTTATTGTTATTAATGTTTTTAATATGTTGTAATGGATGATGATGATTATTGTTATTGTATATATTAATATTTTTATTATTAAACTGCTTGCTATGTTTACCTACAATAGTGGAAGATGTTGGCCTCCGTTTTACAGATTGCATGTATTGACTTGACTATTAACAGATTATCGTCTTCAGAAGGCAATGCTGCTCTCTCAGAAAGGTCATTTGTACTGGATTGTCCTGTGAAGCTGACAGTAGTAAGATGAACTATATGCTCCTAGGTGCTAAATATATATGGGTGTATGCACAGTATAATTATGTCAGTGTTAAAATTAATAATGACAACTAATCATATTTGCATTGTTAAGTCAGTTAATTGTCCTGAGATAGATAGTTTTTACTGTTGAACATGCTGCTCCTATCAGGTGGACAAAACGTGTCTAAGTTCAGATATAGTTAAAGATGTGCAGAATTTCTATTACTCCGAATGCAGCTATGGCAGGGTTTTGGTTGTTCAAGAGCTGTGCGTAATTTCTAATTTACAACCCGTTGAACATCAAGAGAGAAGAAGTGGAAATTCCAAGCTTGTATCCTTTAAATCGGAATTCAGCTTGTCACTTCTACTTTAAGATGGCCAAGCAAATAATCCAGATTGCAGTTCATTCATGTTTCCATCTTATCATTTATATGATGTATAGTTAAATATATTATATATATATATATATATATATATATATATATATATATATATATATATATATATATATATATATAAGTTATTGCTTTATGTTTTTCTTTCTGTTGAATGATCTGTGTGATGTTATGTACTTTTATTAGAGTATGCAGACACAACAGAGACATCTCTTCCTCTTCACTGATCTTCTTTTCGTTGCCAAAGGACGGTTCGTACCAATTATGTTATTCAGTCCTTTGAATTGTTGGGTGTCATGACCAATCACTAGCAGATTAACGGTCTCTTATTTGGTAGCATGCTGCTCCAGAATTCATGCTCCTCATTAATAAGGACATTGGCACAACATAAATGACCAGTCCCATGATACAACAAAGACCTCAATGTTAATTAATTAATAATTGAACAAATTGAATGTAACATACACTGAAAGTAAAGAGCGTTGAAACATCATTCATCTGAAGTGGATACATGACCATGGCGGTCCTAACAGGATGACAAGTTCTTGACCTTCTGACTTGCACTGATTGGATATCATTCACTAACCAATTAAGGATGTAGGGCTTAGTGGGTGGTATGGTATTTCATGGAAAGTAACTCATCCAAGCATTAACTCATTTCATAAGTTCACTGCCTACCAGCATCATTAACAAGCCAAGCATTCATCCATCTGGCTCTCAGATTACTTTCATGCTGTTACTTTTCATTAGTATTATTTCTTAATTTTAATGAATTTTTAAAATAGATTTCAGTTTGAAGCATTGTTTATTGCCTGTTTGATGTGGTTTGCATCTAAGTGAGATGCAGTCTGAATCAGAGGGAGATCTGATGACGTTGAGTTGAACGAGTTTATTACCATTGTTACTGATTTTATAAATATTCCTGGCTTGAATTTCGTTTTACTGATTGTTGCTTAGTATATGTGGTCGATGGATTTTGGTTTTTCTTTGGTTAGGTCTGTTTGTTTGTTTTTCTTGAACTCCAGGACGAATTTCCGACTTAAGCAGAGAATTCGTGTCAGTGACTTGTGGGTTGCCCCTTGTACGGAGAAGCCGTCTGATGTGTCTGTCATCATTGGATGGCCAACAACAAACTTCGTCGCCACTTTTGAAAAGTCAGATCAGAAAGATCTACTGCAAAGAAAACTTAAAGAGTGAGTCATATGTTAATCAAATTTAATCAAAGTCTTGAGCCATTTTCAATGATCTCCACTCTATAGTTGTGGTCCACCTAACACAGATTCGCTAGTTGTTCAAATTTTTTTCTTTAGTCGGAGCTGGACTGGAGATGCTCCTGATTAGACTGGATGAAAGGACGCTGTACAAATGCTGAGAATGAATGAATGGGTAGTGTTTATACTTGTCTAAAAACGTCTTTGTTTCAAAAAAGTCTTAATTCTTTGAATGGTATTCTGATGAATTTCATGGTTGCTCTGATCTGTTGTAGTTTTGCAATGCTTTAAAAATCGGTTTAATTACATATTTTTGAACATGTGTGCCTTCAGGGTCACAAGAAATATGCTGACTTAACTATCGTATGAGCTATTGAAATTGGATGCACATGTTTTAATTCATTTCATTTGGGAATTTATATAGCATCCCTTCAAGGAAACTACTCCAGACTCCAATGGTCCCAAAAAGAGCAGTTTTAAGTTTTGTGAGTTAATTTTCATGTAGCGTCCAAAGGTGTAGACATTGTTCGAGGGAAGACCATTCCAGATTACTGGGCCTACCACAGAAAAATCTTGATTCCACATAGTAGCAGTATGACTGAAAGGAATCAAGAGAGCTTCTTTTTCCGTGGAGCATAGAGGGATGCCCTGGTATACTTGAAGTCAAACAGCAGAGCTCATAAGGATGAATTGGGGTGAGGCCCTGATGACAGCTCTAAGCCAAACCATCTATTACAAAACTATTTAATAAATTCATTATTACACGATTCTATTTATGCCTTGGATTTTCAAAATTTCAAATGTGGTTGCTTTTTTGCAAATTTTAATTTGTTGTATAACTTGAGACACACAGCGGTGTCATCATCCATTCGTACTGTACTTGTTATCATCCTTCTGTTTATTAGTTAGAAATTAATCGAAGATATTATTACTATGTTGCAGTGTCACTAAGTTCCTCTCAGCTTTGATGTAATCTGTTGCTGTGTGTTGGGTTAGTTATTGCAGTTGATTAAGTTGTTCTTTGTCAGGAATCAACTGAACTTATGCAGTCAGTCATAAGTAAATGGCATAAGAAAATGAAATCTTGTTAAAGTGGAATGCTGTTGGATTTTGATTTTACAGACTTATAATGATAGAAAAGGCAAAAGAGATACCACAGTCAATACAAATAAAGATTCTGAAGAAGGACTGTGACTTTACCGCGGTATGAGCAGAACAGCTACTCTTCAAATATTGTCTATAGAATGAGTCAATATAAAATTTCTGCCATGTGTGAGATGTTTGAAAGATATATTATTTCATCTAGATTATTTGCAAAGTTTTGATGCAAATGTGATTACCATGCTTATAAAGCTTTGTTGAAATTTCGTTAAATATTATTATGTATTGCTTTACTTCTGTCAGTGGAAGTGGAAAACTTCTCAGCTTATGAACCAATACATGGAAGTAGTATGAAGGAATTTTATTTCTGTGTTCCAAAAATTCTGATTTATTGTGTAAATTTATTATTTAAATCTGTGTCCAGATCAAGAGTCTGGTGATAACGAATACCGAAACTGCCAGTCGTGTTGTTGAGCGATGTCTCAAGGAATTTCATATCACGGTTAGTATATATCTTATGCATATATGTATATATATTTATATACATATATATATATATACATATATATATATATATATATATAATACATGTGTATACAAACATCTCCTCTCTATTGCACTCAATCAAAGAACACAACTCTGACTCTTTATGTGTCGCCGTGTAGTGTAACATAACGTGAGAATTTGTAAAGCGTAACTTAACCCTTTAATGTTGAGCATGTACAAAAAGTGACTGGAGACCAATGCAGTTTGTCATTAAAGGAAAGCTCATCATCTAAGCATTTAAAGTTTCTACTATATTCACAGTTTCAACTTGGTTGTATGCAATGTAATATGGCTTTAGTTCTGTGACATATCAGATCTTAAATGGGCTTCTCTAGCAAACATTGATTGGCATTTAGTGCATTGTGGTATCTGGACTATAGACGTTATTAGATTAGATTATTCAGTGACAAATAAAGTGCCTAAATTTTAGGAAGTGTCTTTAGAGAATTAAGACATTACTAGTTAATTTAGATTTGTTATTTAACTGATTAATTTCAGGATGCCAGTGCCATGGAATTTCATCTGTGTGTATTGTCTACTGAAGATGATACCACATATTCGCTGTCTGGTGAGTGATATTTAAATGGCGACTCCATAGTTTGTTATTGAGCAATGGATTTTGAGTTGATTTCTGTTTAGTAACTTGGGATGTACCAACTGAGTTACATTACCTTGTATTGCTTTTACATACTATGCACAAGGATAAGATAATGTTGTGAATTGTGAGGAATGGACAGAGATACTAACTTCTCTTTTGGAATTGGAAGATATCACAGGGAAACCGAGATTAGTGGAGTCGAGTTATCATAACTGCATATTGGATAATCAAAGCCAGTGCCAATGAACTATGACATATGTTGAAATCAACATGCACTTATTGTAGGTCTAATAGTTGCTAAATAAGTAAAAGTGCTTTAATACATAAATTATACAAAGCCATTATATAACTCAAATAAATTCAGAAAGATGGGTTTGAACTTAATGTATTTAACTTGTTATCTGAGTGGAAAAAACATTATGCTGAATAACAGTTCAGTATAATTTTATACCAAAGGTATAACATTCAGTATGTTATAACATACATACTTAAGGAAATGGGATGATTGCACCATCTACCAGATAAAAGAGGGTCACGAAAAACCCATGTTTTTACTTGCACTTGTTTAACTTAATTTTATCTGCTTATTCTTATACTATTCAATCAGCACGACATTAACTATTATCTTGTTGATTTGGCAGACAGTTATTTATCTGCATATGTTCTTAGACGAGGTTCTTTTACTTGCAGGTCATGAGTCTCCATTTTCCATCTGGATGAGTCATGTACCTGACTGTGGTCTTCCTTCTGTTGAAAATATTTCTGCTGCAGATACTAAGATTCAGTTCCTGCTTCGACGTAATAAGAGGATTCCTCCTCCTCAGAAAGTAGTCTTCTGTAAGCATAACTAATACTTTCTTTTTGTTGCTCAACGAATTCCTTACTTGGTTCTCTTAAGCGCCCTCTGGTTATGATCTGACAAAACTTGTTCTTAAACTTTGACCTGATCGGTCAGTCCAGCTCAATTCGACGAATAGTGAGTTATGTTCTCTTACCTTCTCATAATTGGCTGAATTGTAGCTGACATTGCAAGATGCATTAAGTGGGAGGAGAACCCAAACAAAGTATTTCTATAATATTTGAAATACTTTCTGAAATGTTGCTGAATCTGTGATCCAATACTGCAAATATGCTTTGCAAAGCCTTGAGTTGTTCACTTTTGATAATTTATTCCTTGAGGAGGGCTTGAATAAGTGGGGTGTAAGTATTTAAGCTGTATAGAATATAATTATTATTATTTTATTTTGCATGGAGATACTTTGTTTCCCAGGGACTTAAGGATTATTATATCCTTAGTTGTCAGGAGGGTTCACAGACAGAGTTGAATGGTATTTGCACTAAGTCTCTAATTTTGCATTTTTAAAAGCCAATGAGTGTCAGTAAGGAATTTGATGCACTTTGACGTGGCAGTAATTCTGACTTACTCCCATGCACATTACACTACAGTTGACGCCACACTGTATAAATGCACCTATGCATTTTATTACAATCAGAATATTTTCATGGTTTCTCACATTGTCACCTTGTGCTGTGAGTCCTTGAAACTCTAGCGATCGCAAAGACAAAACTTCTTCATTGCTTTCATTTTGAAGTCGCATCTCTTAATTCTTCCATGTTCATTTCAGTTCTTTTGTGTATCTCATCCATCCATTTTTTCCTTGATCGCCCTCGTTTTCTCCTTCCTTCTCTGCACACCAACATCATTTCCTTTTCTAATCCATCTGATCGCATAACATGTCCAAAGAATCCCAGCTTCTTTCTCATCACTGTTTTTTGTAACGACTCATCATTCTCAACTCCAATCTCCATGCGCACCCTTTCATTTGACTTTTTAGATTTCATGATTTCTAGCTTTCTAAAATTATACTGTTGCAAGATGTCAATGTTTCTTTTCAAATTTTCCGGTTTGTTATTCATTCCAATAGTCATAGCTTTTATATTATTATTAAGGTATTTTATTTTTGCACAAGTTTATGCTGATTCATAATTGCATTGAATCCTATCACTTATGGAATCTGGTTCATTTTTATATTATAAAAATGATCTGTAACTATTTTCGTATGCTTTAGCTGTATTTGATTGTATTTGCAAGCAAAATACGTCATTTCTGAGCTTCTTATTTGTTTGTAGCCGAAGTGAGCAAACTTCGGAAAGGCAAAGCATTGAAACGGCTTTTTGCAAAACCGTCTTCTTCTAAAGAAGGTCATGTGGCTGTAAAGTTTTTCTCCCGTGATCTCGCTGACTTAATTGAACAGGATGTAGCTATTCCACATCCTGTTATGGTGAGTTTCTTTAGAATTTAACAATTTAACAACAGTCAAATGATTAAATTGGTTTGCTACATGCTTAGCTGATTATCCGTATAATTACAGCAAGCATTGGATCATCAAATGTCTGATTACCCTGTGCATTAGATATAACATGTTGTAGAAGACATTAAAGTAACGTATCTTATCCTCTGTGTGAACTTCTGTAACATTGATTTGACGCTGGTTTTTTAGCAAATGCTGAAGAAGCTGTTCTTCGATGGTCCCCATTGTGATGGGATCTTCCGCAAGTCAGCCAATCATTCTAAGTTTCAGGCCATGAAGCAAGCTTTGGACAGTGGCGAGGATATCAATTTTGACGAAATTCCTGTTCTTATGACCGCTGTTTTGCTTAAGGTATAGTGTTTCGCACTGTTACAAGCAATTTGCTGCATTACACTGTCAGTATTTTCCTGGTTAGGATTTAGGCACTGTGAGCAATTTTTTCTTAGTGTACAACATTTTCCATGTATGAATTTGTGAACACCCATATAAAATGAAATGTTAAAAGGATTTTTTTTAAATTTTTACTGCCCCATTTTTATGTTATGTTTTAAAAACACAAAGGCACAAAAACACAAAAGTGTGAAAATATCTCACACTGCTTTATCTTATAAATTCTGTGCAATAAACCTTCTTTCTTTTACAGTTTTCAATTTTTTTAATTCAATTCAATATGTTTTTATTGATTCCAGCAGAAGGACATGTAGGTAAAATGCATACATTGATAACTAACAGAAGTGGGAACGATTGGGAAGAAAATAGTGCGCTGCTGGGCACATCTGAAAAGATCTTATTACTGTCAGACAGATTATTGATGCAGCAAATTTCTGTTTTTCGTTTAGGACTTTCTCCGTAACCTGCCAAACTGTCTTTTGAACTGCCAGCTTTATCAGAAATGGATTGCAGCAGTCCTTTTACAAGACACTGTGGAACGCATTGCAAGTATCAAAAGGTAATTAAACTGTGTTTATGTACTCATGAACACTTGTAATTGTGTACATTTAGTTTATGAGTTGGAAGCAGTATGTGACATCTATATGGCAGCTCTTGTAGGAAACACAAGAATTTAGTGTACAGCTTAGAGGGAACATATTTTCAAGTCTATTGTTTGGAACAACTGACGCCTCTACCAATGCAAATCAACCGAGATGAAAAAATATTCAATGTTTTTCGTAGACTAGGGGCAATTTGTGACAGTGACTGAAAATGAGTGTAATCTTTAAGTTAGCTCATATACGAATTTAAGATTCATTAATGTGGAATAATTTAATTGGTAATTGCAGACTTGTTCAGCAGCTGCCACCATGCAACCACCTACTGCTACGTCATCTGATGTGTGTCCTCTACAACCTAGCAAGTCACTCTGACACTTGTAAGATGAACTCATCCAATTTGGCGATCTGTATCGGCCAATCGCTGCTGTGGTCTGGTGCATCAGTCGCTCAAAAGGAAGATGCTGAGAAAGCAAATCATCTGGTGCAGCACATGATTGATTTTGCAAAGGACATTTTTGGACCAGATTGTCTGACACTCTTTGACAGGATGACAACGATGCAGAAATCTCTGCTTCGTAACGTCAGTGTGGATTCGGAAAGCGTGCACAGCATCGGTAAAAACATGACTGTTTGCAAATGATGAGTTTTTCTAGTTATCTGAGCATTTTTTGCTTACTATGGGACCCTCTTCATCAATCAATGAAATCGTTTAGTCTAGCATACACAGCTCTTGTGCGAGGTGCTTATAAGACACGTAATATTAGGTAAATACACAAATGTGCAATGTGTATATATATTATTATTATTATATTATTACAGTCCATTGTCATCTGAGGAATAATGCTTGGGTTCATGGATTATATTATTGCCTCATTTGTTCTTGTTTTGCCACTCATTGTGAAACAATGGAACTACTTTTAGCTCAGTTAGCTACTTTGGATAGGGCGTAGATAGGACTATGTTACACAGCGGGCAGTTTACACTTTGTTTCTCGATGCTGGCTTATTTCAGAGATTTAAATCTCATACTGGCATGGTCCATGCACTGGAACCTTAAATGGTGTGGCAATTACACACAGCTTGCCCTTTTCAATTATTGAAAAGGGCAAGAGTGGTGAAGACTCACCCAATGAATTCATTGAAAAATGAGTAGGGTTGAGGCCATATATATAGTCTATATTGAAAATAGTCTGCATCTGCATTTTAGCATAACTGATGGGGTGGTAACAGACACTTTCCAGATTATTTGGGCTGTTAGGCGTCTCCCAAGTAGGTTCAGATTACAATATGATGTGTATTTTATAAGTTCGTAATTTCATATCTTGATGTGAGAACGATGTTTAATGTCCTAATGTCCTTTGTCTGTACAGGTCCAGCTGAGGATTCTGTTTGTAACAGCTTTGACCTGGAGTTCAGTCGTTCGTACAGCCTCACTGATTCAAGTCCAGTCGTTACTGATAGGGCTGGCTTTCTGATGCAAAGCAGCCAAAGCTGTGACTCTGGGCTGCAGCTTGGAGATGAAGTATCACTGCATCTGCCTCCTCTCTCTCCTCAGTTGAAGCAACTGACGTCTACGGAAAGCAGAGAAGAAAATGAGAATACGCAAGGCCTCACCACGAAGAAACTGCGGCGATCAAAGAAGAGATTGGCTCCAGGAATTCCTCATATGCAGCAGAGCTCTTCCACTGACGACCTTCCTTCGATACATTCTCCAGACTCTCCACGGGTTTGTTCTACAGAATACCCACCGGATGAGTTGGCCGAGTCACCTGTGGTGCAGCATTCTTTGGTTGATTCTTGCACAGCATTGGGGTTAATCCAGTCAGCAGAACCTTCCTTCGGTCAGTCCACAGAATCTCAGTTGAACCAGTCAAAGGAGGTTTTTTCCACAAGAACTGGAGAACCTTTCATGAGTCAGTCTACTATTATCCCTGCCTTTCACTCCTCAAGGCCAGTCGAGTCATTCAGGCGTGGTCAAAATGAAAAGATGAGAACAACTCTTTCTGATGACTCAGTCCTTGAAAGTTTTGATGAAACGTCAGAAGAGAGCTCTGATGTGGAGTTTCTGAAGGACTTTACGGCCAGCAAGCGGCCATTTTCCACTAGAAATCTATCAAGGAACGTTTGCAAAGGAGTACAACAGCAGAATGTCAAGCCATACGTCGTAGCGTCCTCAGACAACAGGCGTTGTCAACAGAACTCAAGAGGAGGTCGAGGTCTGGGGAACGTAGACCAGCTCAGACGTAGACCACCTCTGTTGAGTCATCTGCATGGTACTACTTTTGCAGAAGAATGCCCTCTGACTCCAGATGAACTTGAGACAGACAATATGACTTTGGCGCAGAACTTCAGTCCTTCAAAGGCTGCAGCTGCATTTCGAATGCACGTGTCGTCTGATTCGGGTAATTTCAATTTGGATGAACCATGTCAGAGTACAGATTCAGTTGCCACTTCTCCTGAATTACTGTATGCTTCCAACTGCGGCAAATCTTCCAGTCAGCAGAGTAGAACTGATGATGTTGCAGAAAACTTGAGAAGCAGGCAGCACCTGTCGCCAACGCGGCGACCGCTGCTTCGTACAAACGCAGTCGTTGAATCGGATGGTGAAAAGCTGAAGCAGGGTATGACGGCCACTGGGTCGGATCTCTTTCCATCTCAAATAAAGAATCTTTTACAGCAGAGTGCAGCTGGCAATGACAAGCAACTGCCATCAAAGAACGTACCGGCTAAGGCACCTCGAACAGAAAATTTCCAGAAACGAGCAGAGCAGCATTCCACTAGTGGCTGGCTGTGCACAGACAAAAGGAATCGCGGCCTACCGACTTATGAGGAAGCACTGCAGCAGAAAGCCTGGCAGCAGCTACAGCAGAACAGACGATGCAATCAACAGAGACATTCGCAGGATGAAAAAGAAAAGGAGCATTTGGAGAAAGCTGAGGTTCTGCTATCACACTGTAAGAGCCTGGATGATGTGTCTACACTTGCGACAGAGACGAGAAATGGCCCGCTGGGTCCACTGCGGAACAGAAGCCCCTCTCACAGCTCCTATTTGAACTGCAGTTCCAAAGTACAGAATCAAAGACCTGCTGAAAGGAAGGAGACATCCAGGTCGATGGGCTCAAGGACGGCAGAAACAGAGCAAGCATCACTACAGAAGACTCGTAAACAGTTCTACGTTGGAGATGGGAAGACGAACGAGATGCAGCAGATGCCCTATAAATCGCAAGATGGTAGTAGTGAATGCCACACCTCTTCTTTGTATCATGATAAATATCAGGCAGGGGCTGTCAAACTTTACAAGACACGATACAGTTCTAGTAGCAGTGCGTTAGATGGTGAAGAGTGTAACACACAGGAGCCAAACTGTCGTCCACGAGTGACACGATTCAAGCGGGTCAGAAATCGTCATCTTCGAAAGCGTTTCTCTGATCCACGATTGACAACAGATAAGTGCAGCAAAGGATCAGAACTTGGTCGAAGCAAGAGCGACTCGTGTGAACTGTGCTGGAACATTGCAAGGAAACAGCAGCACCAAACCAATCTGAGAACTATGGAGAAGGAAAATTGCAAAGAGAACATCGTCAGCAGAGACCAGTTTGCCGCTAAGCAAACCTGCTTGAAGGAGGTCACAGTCGGCTCTACAAAGTCCGTTAGTACGAAGGCAAAGGGATCTGATCCTTCCGTTTCTCTGAGGGATGTTAATCGAAATCATGAGGTCAACGACAGAAATGCCTATCGAAAATCGCTGACCGTCAAGAACAAGAACTGGCACAGAGAACTTTCGGAACAGTACATGGAGTCCGAGTCATTTCTTTCTGTCATTTCGCCTACGGGCAGAGTACAGATGTCATACTCACCAAACAGGTTTGGTAGAGAGGTAAGGGAGGATATTCCAGTTAGCACCAGTCACGGCCATACTCTTCCATGCATTAACATCAACTTCAATGTCTCTGTCACAATTGGCTCCAACCAAAGTGTTAAGGACCGCACAGATGGCGGATTGACTACAAGCGGCTCTTGTCAGACAGAGTCTGGAAGTGGCTCTGACATTGCAACCAAAAAATGGTCAGACAAGAAAGACTCGTCCAATGTTTTGTCGTATAGCTGTAAATCACAGATTCGTAGAACGGGGCTACCAAAGTCCTCTGTGCCAGTTCTCTCTGTTCAGGGTCAAGGCGATAATTTTCCGATCATAGTGCCGTTAACTGCAGAGTCTTCAAAGATCTCAGGCGCTTGCTTTAAGGAGGCAGACAATTTCACAGTCACAAGGGAGAACAATAGGCCTTCGTGTGAAACAATCCGTGATATTGTGGATGATGCGGTGCTTCTAAATCCTGCAAACATCAGCTGGAGTGTTGCCAAACTCAAGGAGTTGTATAGCGATCAACATACTGCACCCAGTATTAAGTCCCCGCCTGTCACCTCTGCACCACACTCTTTATTGCATTCGAGGTCTGAAGACTACGCTTACAGAAAGCCCTCAGCTTTGCCAAGACTAAACACAACCGGAAATCCTCATGAAAAGCCCAAAAAATCGCAGGCTGAATCGTAGGACGTCAGTTATACTTTTTTAATAATCCTGCATAAAAATAATACTTATTTTGTAAATCTGTAATGCTTCCAGAATGAGTACAGAAATACTGCTGAATGTTAATAAGACTAGAATGTTTGCTGTCAATACATATTGACTGTTCTTGTGTTTTGTTGTGAACTGAGACATGTTGTATTATGTGGTGAAGAGGCAGACTAGTTTGTGTGACATGTTGAAGTGTTGATATAGCAGGTTTCCTAAACCGTGATGTGTTCTTGCAGTTAATGTTTTAGATATTCTGGTCTGGTAATTGAACGTCTGTCTTTGTGCATTGATTTTAAGTCCTAGTCATGTGCTTCCCTCTGTAGACTCTGTAATAGTCAGTTGTTTGCAAAATATATCATACATAGGGTATCTGGATATATACTCTGCTGCCTGCAAATGCTAGAATTATATCAATGGTCATGAATCTTGTCTATTGCTGCTCTCTGACAATACGGTTTTCATATTTATTGCCACTTTTGCTTGTGAAGATTGTAATAGGACACCCAAGATATACAAAACGATTGTAAACAACTGTGGTTTGTCAGCTGCTATGTATTAATAAATGAAGACATATATATTATAGGCCTATATATAATTTATCAGCAGAATCAAGAATTCATCACTGTACCATCTGTTTTTTAGATAAATTGTACCTAAGCCTTTGAGCATATTTACCACTGTAATGCATTATATCACATTATTTGTGAAGTTGCACTGTGAATAGTAATTGATGTGAAGTGAAAGCCCTGAGCAAGGCTTTTGGTTGCTACTACACCAGACCACTTAACTTTTCTAATTGGAAGTCCAGTCTTTGCTGTGATAGTCAGATCTTGTGCTGCTGCTTAGATTTAAGTGTCAGAGCATCTGAATGTGAAAGATGTTTGTTAATTATTAGAACAATTCCTGGTTTGATGCTGTGTTCTTATCGCTTCATTTATACTGTTACTGTGTGTCTACTAGTGCAAACTACAAATATAAGTTTCAATGAATTAAATGTTTATATGTTTGTAAAATGACCATCAGCTGTTGGAATCTCATACATGTGTAATTCTAGAGATCAGCATTATGCTAGTGTTGACAATGTCTAGAAATGGAATGACTTATTATACCCAGGATATTGGTTCATTTCAAGAGAGACCCTTCTTCTTTGATATGTGACTGTCAGAGGCAAGTTTGTTGTAGGACAATATCATACTGTAATCTAACTTAGAATGTGTAGTGTACAGCTTCTTTGTAAGAGCCTGTCGTGCGAGTAATGCTGACTATCTTGATATAGCCCCGTTTTAAAAGCAGAAATATGGAGTGAACTTGAAAACGAGTTGTACAAAGCTATGCATATCTGCGTCTTCAGAGATGTTGTCTTCCTGGACAAGTTTTGCAGAACGTCAATGGGATCTGTGATGGTGTATGAGGATTTTGTAAAATTATAGGTTATAGTATGTAATGTCAAACGAAGAAGGGGTCAAATCGATCATTGATTAAGAAGTGTAACAGAATTACAAATTTTCTACACGAATGATTTGACGGGAAAACTTTCCATTTAGTAAGTAAGCATTTATATGTGATGTGAGCTGGATTGCAGTTCCTGTAGAGTAACATTTGAAACTGTAAATCTGTTGGATTTCATGATACTTTGGATTTCAACATGTTTGCTACTAATTATAGCAACACAGTAAAAACTGCACTGAAATAACTCCTATAATTTTGATGTAAATGTAATGCAAATTTATAATTATGCAACTGTGCCAAGTTCTTAACATCTGTTTTAATTTTGCAGAGACAAATATGCTTGATTTGATGTGGATGTCATTCATTGGTGCTTTTTAAAAAAGATCTTTTGTAGATCATAGATTGGGAACGTTAGTTACATTCAACAACATTATATCCAAAACATAAGAAATTTAATACGAGAAATCATAAAATTCATGAGAATTACATTGTCCACCTACCACTGCTGTTTTATTACTATGATGTCTCAAAGGTACATGTATTTATAGGCCTACATTAAAGACACAAAATGTCAATCACCAGCACACAATAAGCTATTAAATCCTCAGAACTATGTATGTTAGAAATGTCTGTTTAATTTACTGTAAATTTGGAGCCAAATAAATAACAGACTTGCATAGAGTCTTTTGACTGATTTTTCATGCTAAGAATTGTCCTAACAGTTGCTTGGTTTGTTATTCTTCCTACTAAGTATCAATGTATTGTTTAGTTCCATCCTCCTTTTATAAATGTTTTTTGCTGTTCCTGCTTATGGGAGATTTCGACACTGTATCAGCACTCTAATGTAACTTTCTTTTTAATCAATTTAGTTTATGCCATCTTGTTTTATGTTTTTCACGGCAGTTTCTTGCTTACATTCTTAACATTTGTTTTAATTTTGAAGAGTGCTTATTACAGAGTACTTATTAAAGCAAGTATTAGCTCATGATGTCTCATAGGTACATGTATTTATATGTTATGGCTAGCAACAGATTTTAAGGAATGTAATCATTGGAGTCATTTACAGCTGCTTTCAGACATAATTTACTTTATAATGATCAGCTCAGCTCCACTCTACTCATTAAAGCAATTTTTCCTAGCACTTCAACCACGAGCGTGTATAACCGCGGTTCTCAACATGTGGGTTGCGACCCCACGGGGTCACCTTACAATTTGCTTAAACCTTCAGGAATAAAAAACAATTTTCAGCATAATTTCTTATATTTAATATTCATGTAGGCTTACTCATGATTACTACACTAACTGTGACACTATTGCTACTTAGATTAACCTTTACTTATTTTTTGTACTATGATTTGTATTGAAGGCAGTAACCCAATCAATTTTATAATTGGGGTTGCCACAACTTTTGAAATATTATCAGGATGGTCGCAGGACTACAAAGGTTGAGAACTGCTGGTGTACAAAGAATGACTGGTAAACCCAGAAAATTCCTCATTTAAGTGTTGAAGGATTGCTGCATGTTCATAAGGATGAATCCATGGATAATTCAGCCATGGTTCCTTTTGTCATAGTAATTCCAGGCACCATGCACTACCTTTTTCATACTAATCTAAGTACCTTGTGAAGGTTCATTTATAAAAAGGAAATAATGCTTGATTAGATTGAAGTCTCCACTATATTAAGGGCAATGTTAGTGGTGTCCTAACCAGAATCAACAGTTGAGGATGTGTAGAGTTTCTGGTCACTTCTGATCCTCAATATTATTAAAATCATACAAATATGCAAATATGAGATACAGTTAAGTCAGTTGCTAGGTGAAGATTACCATCGCTAAATATTCAACTGTTGGAATTCGAACGAGAAGTAGTAAAGTTTTCCAGTTTTCTTGAAGGAAGAACTAGTTTAAGCAACGGATCAAACATTGGTAGTTCGTTCCATTTCTTGGAGGCAGAAACGGAATACACAAGTTCTTCATGATGGCTCATTTAAAAGACCCTTTGCCAAGACTGCAGACTACATAAAGGCATATAAAGAGATGCTAGTGGTTGGAGGTACAGGAATGTAAGGATTTTATTAGACACTCGGCCAGTTTAAGATTTTTATAAAACCAGAGAAAGTATTTGCATTCTGCAGCACAGTTATTCTCGTCCAGGCAGACATTTATCAGTGAGATATAGTTGAGTTTTCCATGTTAAGCAGACTGGCATCATTGTACATGTCATGGTCTACATAGAACTTGAATAGAAGTTTCATTCAGCATATCAAAAGGTTTGGATGTGCATAATATGGCCGCATTTCAATATAAATGCATGTAGGCTGTAAGTACATACACAGTGGTAGTACATTATTTTAAAAGGTATATAATTTTAGAAGGCATCCTAAAACCTTATTAGCATAAGCAACAGAATCAAAATTCTCACATCTTTAATACTTTAACAATGAGCTGCATTGTGTCCTCAGTCTCTTTAATACACACTCATCATTAAAGTGCTATGCTGGACCATTGCTGGTGGTTTTGATAAGTTAATCAGATGTCTGCAAGTTACTATTCAGTACCATTAAAGGATTAATGGATAACTTCTAAGTTCTAATTAATAAATATTAAAATTACCCCGACTGCATATTAAGCAGCAAGGCATAGCAATCATCTCACAATATCTAACAAATTATTAAACAGCATGTGTTTGAAGCCATATCCAATCAACTACTTACAGTAATAGAGAATTAGGAATATCTTTCAAACCTTACAAGAATGATGCTAGTAATTTTCTTAGAGACAAAGCAGGAAATCATTTGTAAAAGAAACATAAAAGTAAGTATGTATGTACTTTACTGAACACGTACATTTACACGTAGCTTCTCGTCTTGTGATCTGTGTCAAATGTTACTGATGGCATTATTTTGATTTTGCTTTGTTGCCATGCATTAAAGAAATTCTGAAAAGTTCATACATTCTAATTGCATAATTACCAGTAACTGTTTTCTCCTGGTAATATTCCATGAAAACATTGAGAATACAGAACTCAAAACTTGGGTTAATTAATTTGAAAACGCTAGGACAAAATTTTGCTTAGTGATCTCACTTGTGATCTGAAATCAAATCTTCTGTTGGTCAACTTCTTTATGCAAGTAGCTCTAACAAATGTTCTACACTTTTAATTAATGGAACATTTTATCTAACAGACATTATCTCATTGGTTGTACAAATAATAACAGTTTTTTATGAAGAGTATAATATAGTTGATTAACTTTTAGCAGTAGGCCTATGCCTGTATGGTATGTTATACAATACATGTAATTATGACCTTTTATTTCCAAATATTCACTAAAATACCAAGAAATAAAAAAACCTGAACCTATCACTCTTTGTATAAATGATTTTTTAAATATTTTAAAACCGTATTTGAGCAGAAAATATTTTGTGTTATTTTAAATCCTTGCTGATAGTTATAAGCAGAATAAACAACTGTACAACATGAATTTCAGTAAGCAGTCTACACTCATGCGTTCAAGATTAATATAGCCTCCCTTCAACATTAGCTACTCTGGATCGCTCCCGACCCAGCGATGGCTGAATAGAACATCTTTAGATAAGAAAAGATGTGGCATCAATGACTCTAGGCATTAGGCACAGCACCATACGCAGCCCATACCAAATTGAAGGGCCAGCAACGGAAAATTATGGTGCAGCATAGTAGAAGTTCCTGACTAAGGAACTTAAAGCTCAGCTTAGATAGTTTATCAGTTGTTGCTGATCAGTCATGACATGCAGCCAGAACACATATCTGGCTGGCATGTTGTTATTACCATTGAAATAAGTTGTACGATGGGGAAGAACTTTTACATAAGTGGAATCATAAATCAAGGCTTTGTTTGCAAATATGCTACACAGAAAATACGCTGGTTAATCTGGTTAATGAGGTCACAAAAAAATAAATATATATATATTTATATAAAAGCATTTCTTCAAAGAAGAAAACACTCAAAAATCAAACTAATTACATAATATTTACGGTGCAGAAGAAAAACAGTGCAAACCAAGCGATTTTGGTTAACAATAGACATAACTTAGATTGGTGACACCTTTCAAACACCATAATGTTGCATATTCACTCTTTTTGTTCTTCTAACAAATGCTATATGACACCCAGGATTAACTTTATCACACCATCTAATAACACATGGGTGTAAAAAGTCGCACCCACGAACCATTTCTGGTCCGCCGTCGATGTTTTTCTGGCTCGCCGACTCTTGCCTAAAGACTACACAATTTTGGAATAAAAGTTCAAGTTTTTCATTTTTCACTGTTTATGAAGTGAAATCAAATTGACGTACAAGCAACAAGCCTGTCAATAGTAAATCTTCACTTGCTATATAGGCTTTTGATAATGAAGATCAAACTTAAGACTGTTTGTATGCTAAAAAATGCCCCTCCCAGATGCCAAGCACCATTTTGAGTACTTTCTGGAAAACATTACCAATGGTCTGTCATTAAGAAAGCTTCAACACACCTCGTCAATAACGCATCTACATACAGAAATTACTCATTATAAGGTAATTTTCAACAACTGAGCTTTAAATTTGGAATCCATATCTGAGAGTTACTGTATTTCAGTTTTGGTGCTACATTTAAATACAATCATTAAATTGTAAAATGAGAATTTCTGACACGGAATTATAATGCCTCTGGCCCCGAATCTGAATCTTTAGCATCCGCATACCCGATCACATAATCTGGATAGCACTGATCACTGTCAAAAATCACAAACAGTTTTGGACTGAACGTATGATCAACACACGAATCGTAGAGCTCAGCATAAGGCCTAAACGGATCACGTGGTGGAGGTCTGGAAAATTCTCTCTTTCCCACTTCGTACTTGCCAACTAAAACTCGCGCCATGAACATCCAGTTACGCCTCCGATGTGGATTGTATGCATACTTGTCACTAAGGCCAGCACGAACAGCAAAATAGATGCCCTTGCCATAAACATAGTTATTGACACCATAGCAACGGACATCAAAGTTATGGTGAAAGATCCCCTTAACAGCACTCTCCATTTGTGTTCCATGAAATAAAAGTCGCTCGTCCAAGTTGCCATTTGCTTGCATAAAATTTCGTTTTCTAAAATAAAAAACATACCTTTGTCCATGCTGAAATTAGCTAAATGAAGTGATCACTTAAAAAAAACTTTAAAGCTACCTTAACATTCACAAACCATTTATCAATTGATGGTCACCGCAAATGAATCTGTAGTGGGGACAATAGTAAAAATCTGATACATTAAGAGAAGCGAGAGATATTGGGCTACAGAAGGTGTCTTGTTGAAGCATGTGAATCTTAATGTTTTATGAGAATGACATTCAATAAACAAAAGAACACACAAGTGATTAGTAAACTTTGGACCAGCCCCCAAAAAGCCAAACAGAACAAACACGTCAAATTGTCCTTATTACACTTATTACAGCGAGGCTGGGCGCCATATGCGAGGCTGTCACTCGTGTGTGTATAGTATTTATGTTTAACTAATAACCGTCTAAAACTGAAACATTTTAAGATAAGTTTTATGTACGTGCTGTGCGCTTGCAGGCATTCTTAATAAAGAATATACTTACTTACATACCATGACTGAAATCTTGCACATAAGTGAAGCTGGTGCCTAAACAAGAGATGTTAATACTTTTAGACTTCTAATGTTTTCAGCATAGCACACACAAACTCAAATGAATTTCATTGGATTATTTTAAAAGGTGTTACCTACGTGATGTATTTTTGCCAAACAAATGGATTTTGAACCCTGAAGACTTCCTTTACTTTTCGGTTTGTAGTGCTGTCGAATGACTTGAGGAACTCTGAAGCGACCTGTTTATACTCTTCTGAAGTCAGCTTCAGTTTAACCACTTCCCACTCTCTTGATGTATCCAGTGGAGTCCAGTGGCTTGGAAAGGACACCACAAAAGGCATGGTCTTGATAGGTAGCCACTCAGGACTGTAACGGACATACAAACAAAATGGAATAAGATTGAGAAATGCTGTGGAGTCAAACAATGCCACAAAATCTGTTCATACAGCTCTAGGGCATGATGTTGGTAGGACACACAGCTTGGAGTTGTACACAGATGAATACAGAAACACAGATAAACATGGCAATAGAAGGCACGAGAGATATAAAGACACAGATCACCCACACAATATGGCAGCGATTCCCAACTTGTGGCCCGCCAAGCCTTAAAAAAGTGGCCCTCGACCTTTCAAAGATATAAAAAAATATACGTGCAAAAAATGAATATTTGACAGAATAATTACTTTCCATTATAAACTGTTATATTTTGTTGACTTTTAAAAGTTACATCAAATGTATATTTATTCATGAGTAATGTGATTCTATCCTAAAATGAAAATCTGTTAAAACTTAAAATAATTAGGCCTATGTGTGACTTTGTGGCCCATCGTCACAGGCGGCTATCTCCTTTGAGAGGTGGGGGGTACCCAAAGAGAGGGATAAGAAATGTGGGGGGCAAACGTATAACAAGTCCCCTCTCTGTAAAAGATTGGGAGGGACTCCTCCTCCCCCTCCATCCACCCACCCCCGGGATCGCCACCCATGCCCATTGTGTCCTCCAACTAAATAAAAGTGGCCCTCAGTCGAAAAAGGTTGGGAACTACTGGAATATGGTAATAACTTGAAAGACTTGCTGCAGATACATGTAGCCAAACACATAACTAAAAATCACTACAAAAATGTGTAAATCCTCTTTGTGAGACCTCCCAAAGTTCTAAGCCTAGGCCAAGACAAACCAGTGCAATGCTGTATGCATAGACAAATTCAAGACTACATCAATAACAGTGTTTCTGTTCTCGTAGTTTGAATGTTTTAACATTCCGTCATCATGCCGAGCAAACACCACAAACCCTCACCTTCATCACGCCAGTTGCTTTGCCTGCATTCATGAGCAGTAATATTAATCAGCTTCTCAACATGTATGTTGTAGAGCAATAAATACAAATCAGGGTTAACAAGATAACATTGGAAAGTATGTTAAATTACATATGATCGGCACTAACACAAGTTACACGACAAAAGTAACCACATGATACATGCAAGACAGCAAGCCCAAACTACGTTTTATAAAAAACCGTATACAGTATACACATGAAGTATCAAATCAATAAAAGAAAACTTTAAAATTAGAACCACATATTAGTTAACAGCCTCAACAACACAGATGAAACCACCTTACCAAAACTGTAAAGATGTCAAGAGAGGACGCCTTCGTATTGGCCAACCTCTCAACTCTGGATCGATTGGCTTTGAGAGTACAAAAGGAAGAGGCATCATAAACTTCCTAGGCTCAAACGCTATGACGAAATCAGTGCCATCCGGCATTTCAAAGTGATATCTGGGTTGCCTCTCAGGCGAACAGAATTTTGTTTCCAAGGTTTGCTGATCAGGAACTGCACAATCCTAAAGCAAATATGGAAGGAAACTGCACAAGGTCCTGACATCAATAAGTTACAAATCTGCTATAAGTGTTACAACACAAGCACTACTTACTCACTCATTGCTCTACTTGGAATGATACACAAATGGCATAACCACCACCAACAGACACATCAGCATGTATTAATGTTCAACCCCAATGTGCCTGCAAACATAGGATTTTGAATTTTTTTTTGGGTTCAAGAATGAAGCTATTATTTATAACAATCTAACCAGGGCTGTTAACAATACTGGAAAAAAGTATTGCGATAGCATTACCAATACTTCCTAAATAAAAGTATCGTGATACTAATACCAATACTTTTTCTGAAAAATATTGCAATACCAATACCAATACTTTTCAATACGCTTGCTTAATTCGATATTAATTATAATTCATGCAGGGGCGGCGAACTCGGGGGAGGGTCGAAGGTGACAAGTCTGTCCACCTTTCACAGATATGGAACATGTTTTACGTTTGTACCCCCACATGTTTTATCCCTCTCATTGGGTGCCCCCACCTCTGAAACAAGATTGCCGCCTCTGAATTCATGCACCCATAATTATAGGAAATTTAACAAGGAATCGCTTGGGACAATCACAAGGAATCTAGATAAGAGGAATGGTTACTCGCCCAATTTCCGTGTAGGCCTACACGCTTTTCTTTTAGACACAGATGCCACCCCAATCTAAATATTGCTTCTATTTGAAAATATGGTGTTTTGAACCTCTGACGACATTTTTTTTGTTTTTTTGCTGACATACCAGGCAGTTATTCGTAAATTTTGCTTCATAACTAAAAGTTGATGAATCAGCTTGTTATTTTTGAAAGGATCTAAAATTTCTGACTCCTGAATATCGCCCAAAAACTGTGGTCACGAAGAACATGGGAACTTTCCAGTCCTGTGCATATTGGTCCTTGAGGAATTCACAATGTCTTTGAAGTAGCCTTTAGGCAAGCTATTCGAACACAATGCTCTGATAAGCTTATCGCACTTGCAATCTTCGTTTCCTCAGTTCTATTCATTTTCGAGATCAACTAAATACACAAGCACTCTAAATTTAATTGGGCAAATCACCTGTACCACTGATCACAAAAGGACATAGGCCTACTTCGGTCATTTCTTTATTTAGGCCTATAAATTTTTCCGTTTGTTCACACCAAGGTTTATATGGCCAAAAGAGGCTATAGGCCTGAGCTTATCAAAGCGCAACGATTGACTTCTCATATTTCTTGAGAAACCATACAAATTCCAGTGAAAAAAGTATTGTTATCGAGTATCGCCGACAGGGTAAAAAAGGTATTGCGATACACATGCGATACTAGCAAAATAAAACTATCGCGATACTCGCTGTGATACTAACAAAGTATTGGCAATACCAAAGTATCGCAATAATAACAGCTCTGAAATCTAATATAATATTCATGAACTTGAAACTTTATTCACGTGCTACATAATAGTTATGCCACATTGAAGATGCTTCACTTACTTACAAAATTTATTATGCAAACCAGAATCAGAGAACAAAAATTATTCATTTGTATTCACATATTGATTGCTTATATTAAATATTCTGAATGATTTGCAAATTAGATTTTGCATATTTCATAAGTTTTTTCAATCACTACAAATTGTAAAACATGACTCGCTCTGATTTTATGGGTTCGACTAATATTTGAGCTGCTGATTTTCTAACGCTATTTTTGTCAAAAAAGTAGATAGACATCAACTTATACTTGAATCGACATATAGTCGAGTATATATGGTAATTTAATTAGTATATTTAAGAACCCTTATTCTGATAACCATTCCACTCACAACTGTTGTCAATACATCTATGTAACAAATAAGAAACTACGGACCAAATTTACAGTACCCACATGACTGGAAAGATAAAAAGTTTAGCAGTGACAGGCAAACACTGCTGGATAACAGCAAAGCCAACAAAAGCTGCCAGCATGAACACAAACCAATACAACATCTAACTTTCACCTAATAACTACTACAGACACTTTAACCATCAGCAATTAACAAAAGCAGTAACTAAAAGCTGCTATATCAAGTGTCTACACATGCAAAAAGCTACCATCACACTACATAAATTGTCACATTCTCAGCATAAGATAACATCAAACAAAACAGTCAAGCAATGCAACACCAACAACAACAACAACAGGAATCATTACTTGCCTTACCTGACCAAAGAGCTTCCAAGAACCGTCCTCTGAATGGTACCAGTACCATCGCCACTGTGTGTAATACTTGTTGCGGTACAACTCCATTTCAGTGCCTCCTGGTGCAATAAGAGGAATAGCATAGGACATTGTGCTCAACCGTTTGACAGTGATTGTGCCACTGAAGGCGGGATGAACTATACAAGCCATCATCAGATCAAAGTTTATACGCACATCACTGAGAATCAAGTAAGAGCTGATTATCACTGGTTGCTAAAATAAACACAAACCAATATACATCTAAAAATATTATACACAAAGTATCTTCAGACTTGAAAAAATTTCAAATGTAGAGGCGATGTGTTGCTTTGACTTCAAGTGTTCCATCGGCCAGTGTAATTTCTCCAACTGATTAAGATTCCTGCATACTCAAAGTTTGTTTAACAGCATTTTTCAGATACTGAAAACAACTCTTGCCAGCATAGAAAGCTCCAGTTAAGAGAGGCCCTGTAGCAGAGCTCATACAAATGAAATATTGGCATCGACATAATTCTACTGCCTTCAGACCAGCAGATGGCCAATTCATTCTAAGAAGCAGAGGTCAAGATGATCAAGCAACTAGAACCACATGGACAAAGCTACATATAGTCTAGGAGTCCAGGTATTGGTTTAAAGAGTTGAGCCGATGATGATTATGATGATGACTTGTTGTGTCAGCAGTATTTATAAAAACAAGAAGACATTTCCTAATGAAACAAGTGCTCTCACCACTTACTTATTAATAAAAAAATGACTATCTTTACAGTGGCATAAAGACTCATGCTAAGCATAATGTCAAAGAAGACCACGAAAGAAGTGGACTGAGTTGTATAAGAGGCATTCTTTTCATTTTGCAAGACATCGCAAAATGCATCACTTAAAAGGAAGATTATTTTGCAAAAAACTAGAAAGCTGACTTGACAAGTTCTAACCTCCAGACGATATTCACTGCACTGCGGTTGACAGAAATGGAGCTCAATTTGTGATGATATTTCAGGCGAAAGATTATGCCTGGCACCATTAAAAGGTGGAAATTCAAACTAAAAACACAACATGGTCGGTCGCTCAGCTTCATGTTGAAGACATCGTTACATTGTAAACAACAATTATTTCCCATCTCAAAGGATTCTCAAGCATCCCATGTTGGTGCACACAAGTAATGCAACCAACTGCTAACTGTTTCTCCAATGGTCAAACTCTTTTCTTCTCACAAGAGAAGCCTTGAAACCCTCAATTATTCTCATTTGCTTTCAAACATCTGAACAGCTAACTGCTCTTCACCTGGCCATTGACAAACCATAACACAGTTTTGCATTTCTGTTTGACTTTACAATCTCAAAAAATGTTCATAACAAATAATAAATATGTCAGTCCTATGTGATTCCACAGAATCTCCAATCATGAACTATTACTGGAATCTAGTGAAATTTAAAATAAACATTGTAGGAAAGTTTAAAAAGACTACAAATATTTCCATCGTGAGATCAGTGCAGTGTACTAAATAAAACCCTGATACCAACTTTTCAGGCATACCCAGATTCTAGTGGGTCATGGACAAAACCCCCCCCCCCTTACAAACCTGCCCTAAGTAGGACAAAACCCCTCCCTAAGAATAAATTTCTTTTACTTCTTTTATTTTTATTATTTAGAAACATGTGTATACTTTAAAGTCTGAAGTAAAGCATGTGTCATATATATCATTTCAAAGTCTGATGCGGTCACTCAGTTATCATCGTCCAATAGTTAAATAGCAAACAGTTAATCAGTTCTTTGGTCTTTTTGTTGTTAATGTATGATAGGTCTATGTACACTGAAGGCATCACTGTGCGTAATTCATTATAGGCTATCTGTAACACGGCTTTTTCAGACGCGTCAGGTGAGTCTATGCAGAGCGTATGTGTGTTATCTGTGATATGATTTCTTATATAAGTTAGACCAGTGGCGTCAATCGCCCTCTAACTGATGGAGACAAACACCCTGGTTCCAATTAAGTGTCAGTTAGTCAAGACTCAAAAAAACCCGCCCCTATCTGGACGCCTCTGAGTTAGACTAATAGTCGTACTGAGTGTCACTTGAAATGTTGTGCAGACTTTGTTAGTAGCGTCAGTTATTATGGTATGGCTTCTAATTGCAGAGCCTAGTTAGGGCAAGAGGGGGGCTTTTGTCTGGGGGTGGGGTTAATGTCCTGGCTAAAACAATGGGGGTGTTTATGTCAGAGGGGTTTTTGTTGGGGGGGGTTTGTCCTACACCCGATTCTAGTTGCACCAGCAGTAGTCCACAGTGTGTGGCTTCCAGCTGGTAATAAACTCTGAACCTGTGACTGCATCATGCTTCACTTGATGCCAACATTCATCAAGGAACTCTATGCTCTAGCCTTAACTCTATGCAACACATTGATCAGTGTCCCTCTAACTGCAGAGATATGTAGCTTCAACAACTAGAATTTAAAAAAAATAATAATAATCTTCGTTTAATTTCAAACTGACAAACCGCAGTATGATTACAAGAACAGTGTGAGCGAATGATGACGAGTTATTACAGGAGTCGAATTTAACCGTCGGCAGCCACACAGGGCGCCCATTACGCTATACATCACATTTTTAACAGATGCTGCCACCTAGCGAAAGAAGGAAGAAGTCAACCTTAGGGGGATACGGGTCTCGATCTCTGTACCTCAAGTGCCTGCGTCCAAGTGTGTTCACCACTACTCTACGGCCGCCCCATGCACATGCTCAGCAGACTGAAACAGTTCTCCAATATAGATCTGTAGCTTTCAGTAGGTTTGCTGGAGGTAACTTTAGAAACCATCCTAAACTGCACCAATAAGATCAGTTAAATTTGTGTTTCCTTCTTTGTCTTACTTAAATAAACTACATATACTAAAATGATATTTACACAACAGCTGCTATTATATTCTATTCTATTTACAGATTTAAAAAGCACCTCTCATAGTACAACCTAATCAGAGGCACTCCCAGTGCACTGGTGTGTTTACAGGACAAGCGCCTACACATGCTGCTGCCCAACCTATTATTGGCAATTATATCAACTGAAAAACTAAACATCAGTTGTTGAAACAGTCAGTGGACTGTAGTCACTAGTCAAGTCTGACCAATTATTTAGCATAAGCAGACTCTAAACTAACCAGCCCAGATCACTCTACAACCACAAGTCAATTAACCAATGGATCAGCTGAAAAATCATGCACATGTTACAAAACCAGACGGAAGACAACTGACTTCTTAACTGAAAAATAATGACAAACAACTTCATCAACATACTTGCCACAGATATGGTAGAGAAAAATGCACTTTGGCACAGTGTTCATTTAACGGACAAACTCCCTGAATGTTATCCTCACAGAGATACGTTGTAGTTTCTTGCTCTAGTCCAGCCATGCTGCTCATCATAATTTGTGCTCCTAGTCCAAGGAAAGTTGAAAACATGGCTATTAGTCAAATAAGAATGCAAACTACCCGAAATTTTAAAACTTCATGCAAGTAGAGCTGTACCAATATCCCTTTTTGCCGATTATGCAGATACAGATTATTGCCTATTATTCATTTGCCGATACCTGATTATTTTGCCAATAATTTTGCCAATTATTTCACCAACTATTTCATTGTGTTTCCCAAGATGTCCGGTTCCAAAAGATAGACTGCTACTGCCTATAGTTGTGATACAAGCAAAACACTTGCGCCGTAGGAGATGTATACATGTAGTTTTTTCATTCCCCATCGAGTTATCAGGGTCTTGCTAATCTGCTGAAAGATTTTGCTGAACAGATATTTCCTTTACATATTAAAATGTAGGTCAACTCAATAGATGACTGTGTCCAGTAATTAGGCTATACGAGTGCAGGACGTGATTTGGTTGAAATTGAAGGAGTAAAATAGCCACAAAAAATAAATGTGAAATTAATAAGAAATTTTGGGGGCACACATATATGTGCTGACATCACGTGACGTAGTGCGGACGCATACCAGGGTATAGGGCTGGCATGTGCACACATAGTAAGGGCACAATTTGGTTGATAATAAAAGTGTAAGAAAGTGTAATAAAGTCAGAAAAAATAAATATGAAATTGTTTGGGGTACCCTTGTATGCGCAGGCGCATACGTGACGTAGTGCGGACGCATATCACAGTGTAGGCCTGTCTTGGACGCACTCCCACCGCCTAATTACTAGACGCAGCCATCTAGTGAATTGACCTAAATCGCTTGCTATATTCGAAATGTCTGTTCAGCAAAATCGTTCAACAAATCATCGTCTGTTGCATGTACTCTTCCACTTTCTTTCGCAATCTGGGATATCCATATTGTTAACAAATATATAATACAAAACTCATGCTTCAGCAGCAACATTTGTCATAAATCGTAACCTCAATACCATTTGAAATAATAATCAAATAATTATATGGATCTTGAAGGGTTTTCCAGTAACTTCATATCCAAGTTTCGGTAGCATACATTATAGGAAGCCAGTAATTCAATACAAACCAACATAAAAGTTCTTCGATCGACACAGAACAGAACTATTTCTGTCTGTGCCGAAACATGAGATCGAAGCTGATCATGAGACTGAACGACGGGCGAAACTCCCTTCACAGTCAATTAATCCATCGGTCTTTGATTTTAAAACGTTCTCATAGCAAACATAGACTATTACATCGTTGAATGCAAAATAATTGCATAACAATCAAAAGTCAAGCATTCACGACCAGAGCTATATATAGATCGAAGTTCATGCTGATATTCAATGGTGGAGATATTAATAAGTTCTCTGCATTCTTATTCACATACAATCCATAATATTATGCAAACTGTATTAATAGTGACCATAGTTTCCATACACACCCATTTAAACAGCCCAGCAGTTACAGGCCTATACACAGTGACACCTACACACATTTACGGGCTGCCTATTGTTTATAAGAATTTATTACCCTTGGTCATAAAATGCTCTAGCTGTAGTCCTAAGATTATTCCATTAGAGCCTAACCGCAATGAATTATTAAGGGTTATGCTTTAATACCATTTTGTAGTTTCCTATTCAAATCGGTTTCCATATTGACTTTTGACTCTGTGCAATTAACAGCCTCGTTTTCATCAATTCAGTTTCGAAGCAAGTATATTGAAAATAGAATTTGACAGGAATTGTCTTCAGCTGCCATAAACCGTGTTGGCTTCTTTGAAGTGTCTAAATCAGTGGTTCTTAACCTGGGTTCGATCGAACCCCAGGGGGTTCGCTTAAACCCTCGACGGACTACCAGGTAAGATCAAAATTGTTAACGTCTACCACCGACCACGCCAAACTGGAAACCCTCTGCCACCAGACATCTACTCTCGATTCTTCCAAGACAGGTCAGCAGTCATTCTGGGAGACTTCAACGCGCACAGCACGCTCTTTGGGTGCAGAACCACCGATGCACGAGGACGCCGACTAGAGGACGACATGGAGGACAACGCCTTCGTCGCCCTCAACACCGGCGCGCCGACCACCGCCAGCCACGCCACCGGAGCTGCCGGCCACCTCGACCTTGCTATGGCCTCGACGCCCTTGGCACGGAAGTGCACTTGGACGGTCCTAGACGACTCCATGGGAAGCGACCACTCGCCCATCCTCATCAACATCGAGGAAGCAGTCCCTGTCGAGAAAGCCTTCATCCCTAGGTGGCTACACCGAAAGGCTGACTGGACGGCTTTCAAAGACGACTGCAGGGCAGAACTCACCGTCGCACACATCACCGACGATATCGAAGCGAGCCACACCAACTTCCTCGGCTCGTTGCTGGAGATCGCCACGCGGCACATTCCACGATCGACTCCTCCCAAGGAGAAGGTCAAGAGTGTGCCGTACTGGACCGACGAGTGCACACGCCACGTCGAGGAGCGCACAGAGGCCCGCAAGAAGATGCAGAAGACCAGGCACCCGGCGGATGCTGAAGAATACCGACGCATCAAAGGAATCACCCAAAGAGTCATCAAGAACGCGCAGAAGACCTCCTGGAGAGACTACTGCACCACGCTGAGCGACAAGACCAAGCTCGGAAAAGTCTGGGGAACGATGAGAAAGATGACCAGTGCGAGATCACGACCGGCCATACCAACTCTGAAGAAGGACGCACGCTCCTACACAACAAACCAGGAAAAGGCGAATCATCTTGGGAGGTGCTTCTCAGATGTCAGCAGCAACAGGAACCATACCGTGGAGTTCCAAGAGCGCAAATCCGCCTTTGAGGACGAGCACTCGAAGGAGCTCCATGGGGGACAGCTGCCGGCAGACGACCAGCCCTTCAACGAGCCTCTCACCATCCAGGCTCTCAGAATCGCCCTCCTGCGCTGTAGAAAGGACACGAGTCCAGGAGAGGACACCATCACCTACGAGATCCTGGCCCAGCTTCCGCATCCAAGTCTGCTAGCCTTGCTGGAGCTGTACAACGCGGTCTGGCAACATGGACGACTTCCGGTCTGCTGGAAGAACTCCATCGTTGTCCCTATCCAGAAACCACAAAAGCCAGCCTACGACGGAAACTCTTACCGCCCCATCGCACTGACATCCGTCTTGTGCAAACTAATGGAGCGGTTAGTGACCGACAGGCTGACCTGGCACATGGAAACAAATCACCGCCTCAGCAAGCACCAGTCGGGCTTCCGCAGACTGCGAAGCTGCCAGGATCACATCGTCCGCCTTCAAGACGACATCCAACGCGCCATTCATTCAAAGCACAGCCTCACTGGCGTCTTCGTAGATTTAGAGAAGGCCTTCGACCTAATGTGGACAGATGGGCTGCTGTCGAAGCTACAGCAGCACAACATCTCCGGTCAAATGTTCAACTGGATCCGGGACTTCCTGACCGACCGACACATCCGTGTCCGCGTCGGCTCAGAGCTGTCCGATCTCTTCCTCATGGAGAACGGATCCCCACAGGGCAGTGTCATCAGCCCTGTGCTCTTCATCATCATGTTGAACGACATACCGGAGCCACAGGACGACGTAAGGCTTTCTCTCTACGCGGACGACAGCGCCATCTGGAGAGCTGGCCCAAACCCGGAAGTGAACCGGCGTCATCTCCAAAACTATCTGGACCAACTGAAAAAGTACTTTGACGGATGGGGCTTCAAGGTGTCGTCAACAAAAACGGTTGCCGTAGAATTTCACCGCTGCGGCACACCTGCAGCCCACCGACCGCTGAAGCTCGGGACCACTCCGTTGACCTACAACAACAACGTCAAGTTCCTGGGGGTGATCTTCGATCGACATCTCACCTGGTGCGACCACATCAGCTACATCGCTGATCGCTGCAAGACGCGCCTCAACCTGATGCGCGCTATTGCGGGCTCGCACTGGGGAGCATCGAAAGACACCCTCCTACCGTGCTCTCATCCGCTCCGTCATCGACTACGGCTGCGTCGCCTACGACAGCGCCTCCAGAAACCAGAAAAAGGTGCTTAGTACAATCCAGTACAAGGCACTGAGTATCGCTTCTGGAGCGCTCCGAGGAACGAGTCTGGCTGCACTGCAGGTAGAATGCAGAGAAGTGCCACTCGACCTACGACGCAAACAGTTGATGATGGAGCTCATCACGAAGGTCAACGCGATCCCAAACCACCCGACGCAATCCATCACCAGCGGTCGGAAGCTGAAAAACACCAATGACGACACCGACCCCATCCGCATCAAAACAAGACACATCGACCAAGAGATCGAACCACCAAAAATCAAACCGCTCGCCTGCACCACAACACCACCGTGGCTGCTGCGACCATCCATGACAGACACCACTCTGACACAGAAGATCGGCGACCTGAACGACCCTCTGAAAAAGAGGGATCTGGTCAAAGATCACATCCGCTCCTACGACGCGCGAGTGGCTGTCTACACGGATGGAGCCAAGAACGCAGCAGGTAGGGTGTCGTGCTCATTCTACGTGCCCTCTAGCGGCCACCACGAAAGCTGCCGAATGAGCGACGGCTCATCGGTCCTGGCAGCCGAACTGGAGGCCATAAAGAGGGCTGTGGAATGGGCCGCCAGCGCAGATGCACACCATCTCGTCATCTTCTCCGACTCCCTCGCCGCGATCCAGAGCGTTGAGCGACAGCAGTCTGCTGCCAGACCACAGCAGCTCACGGAACTGCTCCACGTGCTGGACGCATACGCTCAACGCACCCAGTCGACCCCAACCCTGGTCTGGATCTCCGGACATACCGGCATCGAGGGAAACGAGACCGCTGACTCCCTCTGCAAGCGAGCGTTAAACAATGACATCATCGCCATCCTGACGACGCTCGAGCTCCAGGAAGCTCGAGCGAAGTACAAAGACCACTTCCTCGGGAAGTGGCAAGCGGAATGGACCACCTCCGACACTGGCTCGCACTACCGAGCCCTGGAGCCCAACGTCAGGATGGCCAAACAGTATAACGATCCCAACCGGAGTAAGGAAGTCATCATAACCAGACTCCGGTTGGGCCACTGCCTACTAAACCCACAGATGAAGCTGTGGGGCCGCCACCCGACCGGGAACTGCGACGAGTGCGGTGACGTCCAGGAAACCGTGCGCCACTTCCTGCTGGAGTGCCCGGCCCAGCTGGGCCTCCAGGACGAACTCATCCGGATGTGCGCACGGAAAAACTGGCCGTACGAACTGAGCACCGCGCTCGGTCAAACCAGCTGCTTGGACACCATCTACAAGTGGCTGGCAGTTTCTGGTCGGAAGATCTAGGACTACTGTATATAGACAATGAACACTACCATACAATATTATATTACTTATAAAACATTATTGCATATGAAACATTAAAACTAGAAGAGAGACACACATAAAAACACTTATCGACAATTTAAATATGTACTCTGTATAACTGTTCGTGTTTGACGCATATCATCATCGTTATGGATGCGTCGTTAAATAAACTTATATCAACGAACCCCAGGGGTTCGGTGAGTCAGTCTCGCGGGTTCGGCGGAGGTCAAGACACACACCCGACTCATATGATTCGTAATGACTAGAGAACGGACTGAAATGTTGTCAAGTGAAAATATAAAATTGCCACACTAGAAGAAAAAATTCTACTTTTAATATCTACGCCTATGGCTCAAGGTTAACTTTTATTTATTGAACAGAAATGTCCGTTCTCTAGTAATGACACGCCCAGCTTGTCCATCATTGGCTGCAGGTGATCACGCAACATCGCTTGGCCTATCTGTGCTGCAGGGAATTTGGTGCGCCCAGTAGTCGAATTGAAACTGTCGTGATAGTACGTCGTGTGATTTCTTTCGTAATATTTTAATCCATTCATGCCAACTATGTCGAGCATAAAAAGAAAGTGGTCGGACGAATATGTACAATATGGATTCACATGTATAACGGAACGTGATGGAAGTCAGCGTCCTAACTGCATGATTTGCAATGCCAAGTTGAGCAATTCTAGTCTAGTACCGGCAAAACTAAGAGAACACTTCCTTAAGCTGCATGGAGATGGAAAAGACAAGAACACAACGCTCGCTGAATTCAAGGTGAAGAGAGCCAGATTCGATGAAAAGGCTACTCTGCCAGTTCTCGGCTTTGTACCCATCAACAAACCGATCTTTACAGCATCGTACGAAGTTGCTTACCTGATCGCAAAGCAGGGCAAACCACACACCATTGGTGAAACACTCATAAAACCAGCTGTGTTGAAGATGGCGAATATCATGCTGGGAAAAGCGGCTGAAGTTAAGTTATCCCAAATTCCTCTTTCAAATGACACCATCAGCGACAGAATAAAGGACATGAGCAAAGACATCTTGGCTCAAGTAGTTGCAGATCTGATTTCAAGCCCGTCAAAATTTAGCCTTCAACTAGACGAGAGCACAGACGTTTCCAATCTAAGCCAGCTTGCAGTATTCGTGCGCTATGTGAAAGAGGACGTGATAAAGGAAGATTTTTTATTTTGTAAGCCTCTTACAACAACAACCAAGGCAGCCGATGTGAAGAAACTTGTGGATGACTTCTTCAAAGACAACAATCTTTCGTGGGATATGGCTTCTGCAGTTTGTTCGGACGGAGCTCCAGCCATGCTGGGAAGAAAGTCTGGTTTTGGTGCGCTAGTGAAATCCGATGCACCACACATCATTGTTACGCATTGTATTCTGCACAGGCATGCGTTGGCAACAAAAACTTTGCCTCCAAAACTGGCAGAAGTATTAAAAATTGTAGTGGAATGCGTGAACTATGTGCGAAATAGTGCTCTGAGGCATCGCATCTTCAGGGAGCTGTGTAAAGAAATGGGATCTGAATTCGAGGTACTTCTGTACCATTCTAACGTTCGGTGGTTATCCCGGGGACAGGTGCTGAATCGGGTTTTTGCCATGCGTGTGGAATTAGCCCTGTTTTTGCAAGAGCACCAACATTGTCATGCAGATTGCTTCAAAAATTCTGAGTTCATTCTCATTTTGGCGTACATGGCTGATATCTTCGCAGCTCTCAATCATCTCAATCAACAGATGCAGGGCGGTGGAGTCAACATCATCGAAGCGGAAGAAAACCTGAAGGCTTTTCAAAAAAAGTTACCGATATGGAAACGACGAACAGAGAACGGTAACTTCGCAAACTTTCCCCTGCTAGACGACTGTGTAAGTAAGATCAAAGATGTATCTGGAATCGGAGACACTTCTGTACCCGCGGAACTGAAGCAAGCAATTACCACGCACTTAAATGAGCTTGCAAAGTCTCTCGATGGATACTTCCCTACAAGAGAGTCATACCCAGCATGGGTGAGACAGCCGTTCACGTTTAGTGTTGAGACAACAGATGTCAATGATGAATACCTCGATGAAATCATTGAAATTCAGCAGAGCCAGGTTCAACAGCAACTCTTCAGAACAACAACACTCTCAACGTTTTGGTGTCAACAAATGATAACGTATCCTCTTATTGCTAAGAAAGCTCTGGAGATTTGCATACCGTTTGTTACAACATATTTTTGCGAGCAATCCTTTTCGAGGATGCTGGACATAAAAACGAAGAAAAGGAACAGACTCTGTTGCGAAAATGATATGAGAGTGGCACTTGCCAAGGTAAAGCCGTGCATTTCTGAACTGGTCTCTAAAAGGCAACAGCAGAAGTCACACTGATTTGCAGTAAATATTCATTATTATGTTTTTTGTGTGAAAATCATGTTTTAATTGTTTTGTTCTTTAATAATTTTGTTCGTTTTGTGCACCTATGTATAATTATATACAAAAATATATACCTATGTTTTGAATTTGAAAAAATCATATTTTATTTTTCCAATTAAGAAGGGTTCGGTGAATGCGCATATGAAACTGGTGGGGGTCAGTACCTCCAACAAGGTTAAGAACCACTGGTCTAAATGGTAATTACTCCACACTGCTAAGCCCTGTACGTATTAGGGGCCGTCCATGGACCATAAATGACGTCACGCAATTTTCGACGATTATATATTGACCCTTTCCCCTTCGTCACACAACGTCGTCAATCAATCAATCAATCAGTCAGTCAGTCAGTCAGTCAGTCAGTCAGTCAGTCAGTCAGTCAGTCAATCAATCAATGCTTTATTGTTCACGAACGAAATACATGACACATAATATAATAACAGCTATGCCTCACCATGCATCCTAAAACGGTGAAGCAAAATGTGTGGTAAAGAAGTGTAGCCAACAGCGGGGAACGGACATTTGCCCACGGACATTAATTGCCCCCTGGACATTTGTCCCCGGACAATTGCCCCCAGAACAATACCCCATTTTGGGCAAGACATTTGCCCCCAGACAATTGCCCCCTCCCTAGTGTGAAGTATGAACGGATGATGACAAGTTATATATTCAACTGCCATTATGTAAAATATATGAAAACAAGCAACTAATAATTGTGTCGTACAGGAAACAAAGTGAGTCCAGTTCTGAATCTTTACTTATCTTGCTGGATGCACAAATACTGCAAACAGTCAGTGACACGTACGCCTTAATAAGCGGTGATGGTCAGCTCGTATGCAGCTACAGTTGGTTATCAAACCGTCAGTGACACGCGATGAGCATCTCCCGCGTTAATAAAAGTGAGAGTGGGTGAATACCTCTATAAAAAAGAGTCTATATAGATGATAATCTCAGAATATAAGCGGTGAAGGTTAGCTAGTAAGTATGCTTACAGTTGGTTAACAGTCAGTGACACGTAATAATCATTTCTCTGAGAGTGGGTGAAGACCCTTACAAATGAAAATCTTAATGAAAATCTTAGAAATATATAAGACCTAGCCGACATGGGCACATCCATGCACATATACATAATGTGCATACAATCATGCATCGTATGTACACGCATACAAGCATGAATATATAATTTGGGCGAGCTTATGGTCTACACTGGGGAGGGGGCAATTGTTCTAGTCGGAAAGAGCAATTTTCCGGAGGGGGGGGGGCAATTGTCCGGGGCAATTGTCCGGGGCAAATGTCCGTAAGGGGCAAATGTCCTACACTCGCCTACAGCAGTGGTGATCGGACAGCCAAGATATACTCGAATTATCCCAGGAGGGCCTTAGGCCGAGTGTAAAGCAATTGCCTTCTGACAATTGCCCCAGGCAATTTTTCCATAAAAATTGCGAGCGCCCCATTTTGCGTAGGACATTAATTTGTTCCCAGACAATTCCCCTCCCCCTAACTAGAGGTTGAATTAATTATTATTCATCAATCCAACTTCTGCTAAAACAAGAAATAATTAAGCTATTAGGTCCAATTATCGTGTCACGCATACAGACCATATACAAAGCGAGACTATGAAGTCTATAATCTATTTAATTGTGCTGCTTCATTGGTGTCAATTTAATAATCTATCAAACAATTCAGATATTCTGTAAAAGAACAAGTCATAACTTAAGAATTTCTCTTTCTCTTGTTAGATGCATAACAATACTGTATACGCCTACAGTCGGTGACACCCATCATCTGCCGTTAAATCAGTCGCTGACGAATGTTTATTATGAGCTAGAGTGACACGCGTTGTCATCGTAAAATTATATTAATTATAAAAGCTAGCTTGTTTGTAGTTTGCACGTAGCCACTTGATAACAACTAATTCAGCGACACAACGCTTATTTCAGCATCGGTCACCGTAACACTGACCTCAATGGCCTTACGGGTACGGACAATTTACCTCTGGAGGGCCTGGACAATTGTCCCGGGGGCCCCGGACAATTTCCCCTCCCGACTAGGATTATTGCTCCCGCTTGGACCATAAGCTCGCCCAATAAAAAAATATGCATGCTTGTATATATGTGTATATTATGTGAAGCATGATTGTATGCACATATATAGAGCCTACGTGTGTAGCCTATGCATGACCTATGCACGTAGACATAGGCTCTATATATGTGCATACGATAATCCTAGTCGGGAGGGGAAATTGTCCGGGGCCCCCGGGACAATTGTCCAGGCCCTCCAGGGGTAAATTTCAGGTACCCTTAGGGCCATTGAGGTCGGTGTTACGGTGACCGATGCTGAAATAAGCGTTGTGTCTCTGAATTAGTTGTTATCAAGTCCTCTGCCAGACTGGACAGGCCGAATCTTAGAATATGGCGGGCATAAGCTGAAGAGGAAAAAAAGGAAACGAACAAAAAATGTAAAGTTATGGTATTAATGGAATAGAATAAATTTAAAACCATCAGATAGATCTGCTGTGATACCGAATGCGTAAAGAGCAAAGTCCACTTATTATGCTCAATACTAATCACTTGCTTACATAGCTTTCGTCTCTGTGTGAAAATTTCTGTGTTCTCATTTTCAACATTTTGAGGCCAAGAAATCTATATTTAGCTCCTTTTCTTTTATAATCTTTGGTGGAAGTCATAGATTATGGCCAGACGTCACAAGTCATTTAATGACAACATTTAATTTTCAAAGTGCTCTGCAGATGAGCTTGGCTTATTTTAGAACCTCGGTTAGGCAAAAATTATTTGCAACGACAAACTTCATGACACTTTGTAAGAGTCGAGCACTTGAGTCAATTAACTGGCAGTCAGTTACCGGATAAATAGCTGGATTGACTCAAACGACTCGCTCATCATAGGTGAGCGCAAGTATTGTACAATTTGTACGTAGGCCTTTACATGCATGAGGACACTTATGTAGCGCATTGTGGAGTAATAACAAGGGCCCTTTACCTATGATTATCGAACAAATCTAACCAGGTGAGTTAAAGAAAATAGCAAATGTATGCTGCACATAATCAAGGGCAGCAGGCTATGGGTACCCATTTACTAAATTGCCTTAAATGTCGCCAAACTTTACCTGTTGATCCCTAACACCGAAAATATTAAATGGCCTTATATTCAAAGATATATATTGCCTCAAAATACTAATATAAGTATAGTTTGAATCGAGTCCAACCGATTTCAGCCGATTTCAACCGATTCGGTTGACCAAGCGGCTTGAACCGGTTTGTACCGGATAGAACAGGTTAGTACCGAGTTGAACCGGTACTAACCTGTTCTGTCCGGTTCAAATTAGTACCGGGTTGAACCGATTAGTACCGGTTGGAACCGGCTAGAACCGGTCTGAAACGGTTAGAACCGATTAGTACCGGTTGGAACCGGCTAGAACTGGTCTGAAACGGTTAGAACATCAGAACCGGTCAAAACTGGTGTTAGCCGGTTAGAACCGGTCGGTCGAAACTGGTCAAAACCGGTTTGACCGGTTAAGACCGGTCAGAACCGATTCCGACCGGTTCTTACTGGTTTAGGCCGGTTCGAACAGGTTTTAACCCTGTTCTAACTGGTTCTAACCAGTTACGACAGGTTTAACCGGTTCTAACTGGTTCAAACCGGTTTCAACCGGTTCTTACCGGTTAGAATTGGTTTCAACCGGTTAGAACCGGTCTGAACAGGTATAAACCGGTCAGTACCGCTTATGACCGATTAGAACCGGTTTCAACTGGCTAGAACCAGACAGAACCGGCTAAAAACGGTTTGAAACCGGTTATAGCCAGGTGTAACCGGTTTCGACTGGTTCTTACTGGTTAAGGCTAATACCGGTCATAACCGATCTGAACAGGTATAAACCGGTTAGAACCGGTTGAAACCAGGGAGAACCGCTTATGACCGATTAGAACTGGTTCAAACCGGTCTAAACGGGTCCTCACAGGTTTAAACCGGTTAGAACCGGTTTAAACCGGTCCGAACCGGTTTGAACCGGTTAAAACCGGTTCGAACTCGTTAGGACCGATTGAAATTGGTTATAGTGGGTCAGGATCGGTCTGAACCGGTTTTAACTGGATTGAACTGGTTAAAACTGGTTCAAACCTGTCAGAATCGGTTAGAACTGGTTAAAACCTGTGAGGACCCGTTTAGACCGGTTTAAACAAGTAAGAGCCTGTTAGAACGGATTAGAATCAGTTTGAGAAGGGTTTTAACCGGTTCTAACAGGTTTAACCATTTCTGATCAGTTCTGAACGGTTTTAGCAGGTTCTGACTATTGACAAACCGGTTCTAACGGTTCTGGCCGGTTCTAATCAGACTATATGACAGCATTTCAGCTTGCAAACACTTTTCAGGCTTATGTACAATATTGTTCATATGGAATGGAAAGCTGTCATATAGTCTGGGAATCCAAAAATGTTAGCAACACACTATCTTGGGGAGTTTGGTTCTAACCAGTTGTGACCGGTTTTAACCGGTTCTGACCGGTTTTAGCCGGTTGGAACCGGTTCTGAGGATTTCATCTAGACAAATGAAATCTTAGGACTTCTTTTTGGTTCAAGTATAGTTTGAATGGAATTGAATTGATTTGAAACGATTCCAACTGATTTAAGCCGATTTCAACTGGTTCGTTTGACCAACCGGCTTGAACCGGCTTGAATCAGTTTGAACCAGTTAGAACCGGTTAGAACCGATTAGAACGTGAGTAGGTTCTTAAAGAGGCGCTATATAAATGCTAAGAAGGAATGGATGGTTATTATTCAATGGCAACATTTATACCAGAGAGATGTATGCTGAATGAATTGACCACAGAGCTCATAAACTTTATTATCGGGGATATTTTGATGTTAGTTTTTTCTGAAGATTATAGGTGAAATGTGGCATGTATTGTCTTGCTGGTCCTGGAGCCAATAAAGCTAGCGTTATGTATGGTTAACACTGTAGACAAATCACAAAAACTGTCATGACCATCTGATATATAATGTTGCTGATTGTGCAATTTAAGTTTGCTCTGTTGGTTGACTTTCTGATTGGCTGACTTACTGAAATAATGATTGATCTGTACCTAAGATATTTCAGGTCTACGTGAACAGTGTTTGTTTTATTTTCTGCCTTTTGTCTATGCAGTTAAAGCCATAGATTTATTAAATCTAATATTAAAGCACCATTGCATAAAAGCTTAAAGTTCCCATGTTTTGTATTTGTGTCAGATTAGTACGTTAGGTCCAAGTCAGGACCTTGTAAACACTTATCAGGTTTATGTACAATATTGTACATATGGAATGGAAAGCTGTCATATAGTCTGGGGATCCAAAAATTTTAGCAACACGTTATCTTGGGGGAATTTGGAACATGTTACCCTTTGGTTACAAGGCACAGAACATACAGGTCCACTACCGCGTCCCATTAAATAAAGCTCCTTATAATATACACTCTATTATTTTTATAATCAGGCCTATTATTATTTCTTTAATGCCCTGAGCCTCTGGGCCTGAGGTACTTCTTTCCCCAGGGACTTAGAGATTATTATTAAAATTGTTGTCAGGTCTCATCTTCAGAGGTCATAGGAAACGTGTCATTAAAGGCAACCAAATTATTATTATTATTATTATTATTATCATTATTAATAATAATAATAGTAATCGAAATGATAAGTGGGATATCAATAAGTTTTTTAACTGCGCTATAAAATACGTCACATGGAAACAGACTTAGTGTTGAAACGCGCCCAATCGCGTATACGCTTTCTATGTAGGCCTACGTTTGTAAACATATAATATTGGCATTATGCATTGTGCATTATAGAACTTTAAAATATCTATAATTTATTTTTGAGTCCTTGTAAAATTATTTTGAGGCAATATGTATATATATCTTAGAATGTAAGCGCCATTTAATATTTTTGGTGCTATGGATCACCAGGTAAAGTTGGGTGACATTTAAAGCAACTTAGTAAATGGATACCCGTACCCTATTTACAGCTCTGTAACTTAATTAGATGCCCTACCATAATAACTGACACCACTAACAAGGTCTGCCCAACATTACAACTTTATAAGTGACACTCAGTATGATTATTAGTCTAACTTATATAAGAAGTCATGTCACAGATAACACACATACGCTCTGCATAGACTCGCACACCTAGCTGACGCGTCTGAAAAAGCCGTGTCACAGATAAAGCATGTGCTTTCTGTATCAACTGCGCCTCCAGAAAATAACACAGATGATATCATGTCAACTAAATGTTTTGATCTAAATCTGCGCTACCAATATCGTACCTTATACCAATTGACTAAGCGCAAAGGGTCTATGAATTACGCACAGCTTTCGCCAGTACGGCCATCTTGCAGGCTGCTAGTGGGCAGTCTTCCGTCAAACGTGTGTAACATGCAACCAAACACCAGCAGGAAAGTTTGCTGCAGTGTTGTAAATCACGACTGCAAGGGACGTTATCCATCCGAAGACACTCTTCGTGCCATTGGACACACTTGGACACACTTTTCTAAGTAATAAAAGTAAAAAACTTATTTCTTAAGGGGTTTTGTCCTACTTTGGGGGGTTTTGTTTGGGGGTTTGTCTGTTACCCGCAGTGGCAGGCTGTTCCAGGATGATGGTCCAACACACAAGAATAGGCACGATGGGCTCTAGTTGAAATGAGACAGTGTGGCACCTACATATCTCCATAGGCCACTGAGCGCAGCGTTTGCGACCCAGTTTTCTCGCCATATTATGACAAATATCTCATTCATCCACTTTTGTGGGCACTATAGAAATGTTAAATTTCTGAATATGATTTGATTTCTGATTGGAGGTTTTGAAGGAAACCTATGAACTACGCAAGCAAAAGCACTTTCCGCAGATTATAGAGCATCATGTTGGGGCAAGAAAGTTGACAGATAATTGAATTGCAATAGTCCAGGCGTAACATGATGTATGGGTAGTGCCATAGTGGATGACAAGGGCCTAAGTTAGCTACCAATGAATAGATGAAATATGCCTGAGGTCAAAGTCACTGGGCCATATAACATTGGCAACATATGCCATGTAATTAACAGTTATTGACTATATAGGCACAGCACCTTTGAAGTTTTTATCTTGTATTGTATGGTGTGAAGAATGACATGCAGAAATATCTGGAAGGACCACACAAGAGAACTAGCTGTTTCTTCATTCTAAGACATAGTCTTTTGAATGTTTAAAATACTCAGATATATGCTTATATGTGTTTGAAGAGAGTTCAGCATCAGAATGAACAATCACTTAACATTAAATTTTTTTGAAATCATCATCTTATGTCTGAATATAACTCATTTGTTTTTAAATTCTATTTCACAAGTTGAGAAGTGGTTAATCCATGTAGCAAATGTGAGCCCATACTTTCTCGTGTGTTGAACTGTCCTTCTGGAACAGTTCGCCACTTCACTCGTGTACTACTGTACTGTTGACTCCATGCAGCATACGTTTTCCGTCTTCAAGCATACTTGTTTAGATATGTTAATTGGTAAAAGGTGCAGCGCCTTTTGAGTCATCTAAAATGTGCTGCCTGCATATTAAATACATGTAATGGAGTCAGAGCTCATATTCTGATTCTTATTTCATTTAGGTGTGGAAGAATAATCTCCTTGCTCCATATGAACAATGGTGTTGCTGGGAGCAGTCATAATGCCCCATGGGACAATGCCATTTGAAGGTGATCCGCTGTCTGAATCTGCCATTTGCCAGAAAAGACACGAACACCTTGACACAGCAATGAGAGACGACCTGACTGCGGTCAGTGTTCAGTGTTTTTCTTTGCTTATATATAACATCATGATATTGAGGAATGAAAACCTCATTGTGTTAGAAAAATGTGTGTAGGTGTTTGAATGATATTCGTTAACAATGTTTCGTTGTTTCTCAACAGTGTTGGGGTTTCATATGTCCAGTCTAAATGAATGTTTGAGTAGGCAAACATTCATTCATTAGTAAGATGTGCATCTTCTGCTCTGCAGAATGGACTGATTAGTTTGAGCTTTAACAACTTCAAATGCTTTCATCTGACTGTGACTTTGAGTTTTATGTCTTTTTCAAGCATTCTTAACCATAACTTTTACCTTTTTAGTGTATTGTGCATGTCACACAATGTGTCAGACACCAGTGACTTAACTGTGCTGTCTAATCACAGGTCCAAACAAACGATATTCTATGTGGAACATTTGTAGTATAATATTATAGTAATTGAATTCAGTCCTTAGTCTGATAGCAATGCAGCTACACATCCTAATTACAATTGCTTGCTTAAATGTCATAAAATTTATCATGACAATGGGTTATAATTTTTGCATGAGATGGTTTATGTCTATGTTTTTGAGGCAGCTGTATCAAGGCATGTGTGCTGCTGGAAAGATGGTAGCAGATATGAAGCCAGACCTTATCATTCTGAACAGTCCACATGGAGTAGCTCTTTCAGATGCCTTAGGAATCTATATAAGTGACACTGCCAGTGGGAATGCACTCTGGAATGATGAATGGAGTGAATTCACTGTAAGATTTAAGCATCTATAGATGTATTTATATTGATTTCTGTTGATTAAGTCCTCTTGACCATGATAGCATGGCATGTTGATGATTTTATTTCTATAGCTGTGAGGAGATTGGCTAAATTCTAATGATTGTCATTTGAAAGAGGTGGTCACATAAGCTTTTCACCTCTGAGATAGAGGCATGAATCATGGGCCCATCATATTAAGTTAACAAGCATTGCTTGGTTGAATTGTGACTATATGATTTCAAGAACAAGATCTTGAGATATAATGGGCCGATAAGAGACCTCATTAGCATATGATTTGCAATCATTTGGTAGGCATTTGCTGTATTATGTTTCTACAGCATTAAAATGAATAAACTCTTACTTTTGGAAAATCTTCTGCATATTTTATGCAGCAGTGTAATACCTTGAACCTCTAGTCTTGGGATGTTTACTTAGCCTCCAGGTTAATTTGCTTTATGATTTATAAGAATCAAATATATAGTCAGGTTTTACATCTCCTTTTCTATATGTTGTAGATTATAGAACAGTGATTCCCAAGCTTTTTTGGCTTGAACACTAAGAATGAATGAAAATTTTTGCATCACATCTGACGATACTTCCTATTTTTTAAAATCTATTTGTCATTATTATCTAATAATATTCTAATTTGAATTTTGTAATTGTCTAATAATACTCTAGTCTAGTGACCTAGTCTGTTCTAATAATTAGAATTCTCTAATATAGGTTTGCTTCTAAAAAACCATTCGAATTAAATCTCTTTTGTAGAGTTTTGTTTTGAATCATTATTCATTAATAACATGTTAGAATTTTTCCGTGGTACACTTGCAAAGTTCTCATGACAGGCAGGTAGGTAATCACTGCTATAGAATATATGAGGTAACTCGTGATGGGTATTGTATTGACTATGTCTGTTTTTTGTTATAGGTTTCTGCTAGGTTAGACTCCAGCAAATCACAGGAGCTAAAGACTTTCTTTGAGTCTAGTGGAATACCTGTGCAAGGAATACAAAGTTTTGGTGGTCTGGAATGCAAACTGCGTTGGGGAGAGGTTATTCCCATGTGGTACCTTCAAAAATACATCGGCGCAGGTATTCTGACACTTATTAATTTTTTTAAATTTTTACATGATTATTATTTTAACTTAATTTATTGTTGTAGAGAAAATTTAGTCCATGTGTCTGGTGTCATAGGATTTACTGATGATGCCCAAGATTTAAATCTAATTTTGCTTGAAGCAAAATACAAAAAATTAGTTCTAAGGAGTCTGATATAAAGAACAGTGCAATTACAGCTTCAAACACTGAGACAAATGAATGAGAAAGAAAATGTTATTGTTGATCTTGAGAATCAGAATTGTATCCCCTAGAGCCTGGATTGTATGCGTGATTTTTCTGAACATGCCTCTTTATGCTGTTACCTTTGTTATGGTTCTTTTCAGATACAAAATATGTGATCACAACAAATGACTTCAAGCCTAAGCCATCTACTATTGAAGACTGGAGGTTGGATGCTGGGAAAAAGCTGGCCGAGTTTATAGAAAAACTCACAGAAAAAGTGGTAGTTGTTATCAGTGGTGATCTTGCACACCACCATCCTACCGTCTGCAAAAATCCGCTTTACCTACCAGATCCAAGGTTTCGCTTTAAGCTTGGTCATATCTTTAAAGAACAAGCTTAGTCAAAACTTCTTTTAAATTGTAGCTAACCTATCATCAGAACTTATTAGTGCTAGTAAAAATCATCCATGTTCTGAAATTGTTAGTTGATTGTCAGTGTGATTTTCTGATTGCTCTTTGCTTTCTTAATTTCTCCATAAGGCTGCCCTGGAAGCAAAATATACCAAAGTGTTAGATATGTGAAGCCTTGGAGTTCCCTGATACTAAATTACACTGCTTGGATATGGAGAGAGATGTATGCATAAACATGCCCAAAGTTCTTAATTGGATTTGTAACTTAAACTACAAGCTACCAAACAGACAACAGTCCACCATGTAGCTTCATTTCTCAGCAATTTATTCAAGTGAAACATCAACTATTTTCATGCTCAACAAGCAGATGTTTTGTATAGCATCAATTGTTATTGCTGTACTAATATGTTAGTAAATCCAATCCATTATATATACTAATTGTCCAGATTGAGCCTGGGTATCCTAGATGTTTATCCATCTGCATGTGACTGCTGTTGTGTGAAGGGAAGAACTTTACTCTTTTTATTATTTTAAGAAGTTCAATTTGGCAGCACTTGTTTTATAATTACTGTAGGTGAAATGGTACTTTTAATCATAGATTTTATAGCAACTCTTTGAGTGATTCAGCAGATGACTTCTAAACCTAGCAACAGAATATCCTGACAACAGATCTAGAATTGAATGGAACGGCTTTCAAGTGCTTGGTGTGGTTGTTCTTAATCTGGTATTTATTGTAGTAAGTGTATAGGCCTAAATCAAGGGAAGATAGTTATCTGTTTGTTTCAGTTACCAAATGCAAGGGAACAAGGAAGGGTCGGACGCATTTGAAGCAGCTATTACTGCTTGGGTCCAGGATCCACTTAAGTAGGTATTATTAAACAGGTGGAAAAGATTGAACTCATCACTCATTTATTACATACCTGCATGAACATTTCATTCAAAAACTTTGACAAGCCCATAGTTAAAAATTGAAGCAATTTCAATAAATGTTTTCATGCAAGTCTGACTAAGATTTATCAGTTTCATTGACCTGTTGGGTTTGAACATGACACTAAGAAATCAGAGGATTATCAATCTTGCATCTGTTGCTGTATCACAGGCACATAGTTATGAGTTTAGAGGGCAGTAAATGGGAAGAGTGTTGAGCTGGACATAACCCCTATCCTGTGTCAGCTGGTGCAAAGTAGAAGCACGAATTTTTGAAATTTTTTGTGAGGAATATCTAGCAACTGATTTTGATAGTCAACAAACAGTTTAGATTGATTAATTGTCATGTAGTTTAGCCAGTAATCCGTCTATTTTGGGGTTTTTCTTTAAGTTCACAGATGTGCAAATTTCATATTCTCAAGCAATCCCACTGACTGCAATCACCATGTGACAGAGGACATGACTCCCTAATTTCAAGGTAATAGGACTTTCATTTAACAACTGTTACTGCATTTGTGGTGGCAAAGTTACATGTTGGTGGTGATTGCAGCTCATTCGTAATTTCAGCACTTGGCAATTGCATACTGGTAATTCATATTTTCAAATGACTACAAAGTCCAGGTTGTGACGTTTTTTACATATAAACTTTATCTCAAATTGTTTTTGCATGTTAAAACGATTCTTGTGTGTTTTCAGTCCAACAGATTCGATGACAAAATTCTGGGATCCAAAAGCATCACATGTGTATTTGTCAGAGGCTGTCAAGCAGGATCCAAATGCAATGGCTTGTGGCGCAAAAGGTTTCGTTCTACTTCATGGTCTCATGGCACACGAGGTTGCTAATGGTGAAAAATTTACATCGAAGATTATTGTGCACAGGGTTCCAACATACTATGGCATGATGGTTGCCACATTTCTGAAACTTTGAAATTGCTCAGAGCAAAACTAGTAGAAATGAAGTCATTAGATAAGATTGTACCCGACAAACAGGATAGCACTAACTGAATGTTACACAGTCCTAAAGAAAACAACATGTCTTTTTTGCCTCAGCTTAGGACGACATCATAGCATATGCCTTCCTTCTTGACATTCTCAGTCTAACTTCCAGCACCTCTCCAAAGGATTCTGTAAAAAAGATGCGAACAAAATTGAAGTATGATTCAAGGTACAATATCGTGTTGGCATTCCAAATTATTTGACTATTACAGCATATCGCTTCAGTGACATAAATTGATTTCACCGATGACCTCATAGTCATAGCACAGGCAAACTGAAATATAATTATGTGTAAAATGAGGACATAACTTCTACAAAAGAAAAATTTATTTGGAAGAAACATGAATTTATACAAAGAAAAAGCTAAGTTCAGTCTTTTGGTTGGTTTCCTTCGAGTTCACAACACAATGCAGATATTAAAAAAATTTATTAGTAACACAGTCACAAAATCATTGACTTGATCATTAGGCCTACATTGCCATAAGATTAACATAGCTTCAAGAGAATAATATTAGTTACGAATCAGAAGGCACAACCAGTCTGCTGATATTTCTGAAGTTGGGTCCAATCTACGAATGTAAATGCATGCAACCTCAATCTTCGACTATAAAAATAAAGGAACAGACATAAGCTTATAATTGAATCCCACACATGAATGCACTTGACCTCTGCTGCTCACCTTATGTTATTGGGCACTTTTTTATATACATTTCTGTCTTGGACTAGCCTAGATGCATGGTATTTAGCCTCCCATCTCTTAATGAATTGATTATAGAATAGCCTCGCTGGTCTGTCGATATCTTCGTCTCGCGCAAGCACCACGACCAATTGAGCAGCGGCGCGCTGTTCCTTCTCAGTTGTTGGCCCTGCCACTTGAAGCACACTCCCGTTGAGATATGACTGCTGTCAAGGAGTAATGCACCTTTGTTTACAAATTGCTTTTATAGTCTAGGTTGAACTGGGAGCGCCTCCGATTAGAACTTCTACTGGAGAATTTCTGACAATGATTTTAAACCCGACATGTCTTTGCATTACATTAATTAGTAATATTTCAGAGATTTGACAGTTTATTATTTAAGTCAAACCACAAAACGAAATAATAGAATAGGCCAACCATTCTATAAGGAGCCGAACCGAAGGAAACTGGCAGCAGAAATTGTCCTTGGGTGACAACAACCTGGGCTGTTGAACAACTTGCTGCTCCTGTGACCTGTCCTTAGGCGAGAATGACTTGTTGAACAACTGGCTGCGCTTGTCCTTGGATAAGAACGACCAACTGCTTTTCGCCTTAGAAATTCAAAAAGTTAATCTTTAAGGTTTTTAGTTCCGTAGCATTACAAAGTTGGCCTACTCGTTAGTTAGCCACTGAGACTATCGTCAAGTTGGTCTGATATTCAATGTTATTGGAGACTACAGGAATCTACTGCAGAAGTCTAATACATGGGTTGATTGCAGAAGTCTATACTGCTCTCATTGGTGCATTGGAGTCTACTGAAGGAGTTTACTGCAGAAATTAATACTACTCTCCTTGGTGCATTGGAGTCTACTGAAGGAGTTTACTGCAGAAATTAATACTACTCTCCTTGGTGCATTGGAGTCTACTGAAGGAGTTTACTGCAGAAATCAATACTGCTCTCCTTGGGGCATTGGAGTCTACGGAAGGAGTTTACTGCAGAAATCAATACTGCTCTCCTTGGGGGATTGGAGTCTATGGAAGGAGTTTACTGCAGAAGTTAATACTACTCTCCTTGGTGCATTGGAGTCTACTGAAGGAGTTTACTGCAGAAATCAATACTGCTCTCCTTGGGGCATTGGAGTCTACTGAATGAGTTTACTGCAGAAATCAATACTGCTCTTCTTGGTGCATTGGAGTCTATGGAAGGAGTTTACTGCAGAAATCAATACTGCTCTTCTTGGTGCATTGGAGTCTATGGAAGGAGTTTACTGCAGAAGTTAATACTGCTCTCCTTGGTGCATTGGAGTCTACTACCCTGAGAGCTTACTGCAGATATCTAGGGCCCATCCACATACTACGTACGCAGTGAGGGGGAGGGGTTTTTTAATATCGGCAATTTTGCGTACGGGTGTGTATGGTGTCGAGAGGGGCCCCGAAAAATGTGTAGGCTACGTACTCAAATATAAATGTCTAATGACGACGTCCACATTTATATGGAATATTGAAATCAGAACTGAAAACCCCATTACAGATTGCTTAATAAATTTTATGTAGTATTAGAACTTTTAAATGTAGGCTAAATGTTGTTAGCGTTTTATTTTTTCATAAGTTAACAAATTTAAGCTGTGAAATATGAAGCTTAACATAATTAAATATCCTATGGTAGAATCAACGTTTTATAAGCTAGATGTCTTTAGCGGTATAACATTTGTAAAGGTGGAGGTGGGTTGAGCTCAGATGTAAAGCCTAAGTACGCATGGAGAGAGGTCCAAAAATGTACGCAGTGCAACAAGGGGAGGGGGAAAATACGATCATTACCTACGTAATATATGGATGGGTCCCTAATGCTCTGTTTGGTGATTTGGAGTCAACTAGGAGTTTACTGCAGTAGTCTGCTACATGCTACAGAAGTCTACTTTCCTACTTCGTTTTAATTAAAAATAGCATTCTGAGCTTATGGTGCTTTGGAGTCTACTACAGAAGTTGGTTACGGCCCTGATGTATATTTCTAAAGTGTAGATTTTCTTTGCAACCAAAGGTTTTCAGCCTATCAGAAATTAGTATAGGCCTACCTACATATTTAACAGCTGGATTCTTATGAGTTTCACAAACATTTATCAATTTTATATGACCTGCTGGGTTTTGAACATGAGAAATCAGAAGTATCAATCTGTTACTGTACCACAGCACCGGCACAAAAGTAATGAGTTTGGAAGACAGTGAATGGGAAGAGTGTTGAGCTTGATAACCTCTTCTGTGTCAGCTGGTGCAAATGTCTTGCAACTGGTTTTTATAATCGATGAACAGTTTAAATTAATTGATTGTCATATATTTTAGCCACTAATCTGTCTATTTTGGGGTTTTCTGTAAGTTCACAGATGTGCAGATTTCATATTCTCAAACAATCCCACTGACTGCGATCACCATAAGCGACAGAGAACATGACTCCCTAATTTCAAGGTAATAGGACTTTCATTTAACAGGTGTTACTGCGTTTGTGGTGGCAAAGTTACATGTTGGTGGTGATTGCAGCTCATTCGTAATTTCAGCATACACTTGGCGATTGCATACTGGTAATTCATATTATAATGACTACCATGTTCAAGTCAAGGCTGTGAACCTTTGAAATTGCTCAGAGCATTGCGTGCTATATTAAAAAGCATAACAGTGACTATATAAGGCAGTTAAGTTTAAAGCATTGGGTCTAAGGATACAAATTTTGAAACATTTTAAATAAGTGATTTACGTGTGGCATTGATGTGTTTTTTGAATTACTAGACAGTTGAAAGCAAAAGTTTATCCAATTCTCTACTACTTTCGTTCAGTTCAAATTAGACATGGGTGCTCAAGTGCAGTGGTTAAACGTGCTTTACAGTCAGTCGGGGTTAAAATCCCCACCAGGACAGAAATTTCAGCGCCACATGCGCCCCTAACCAACTCGGCTATGAATCCTATGAGTACACAGCCTAAACACTGTTTGGTTGGAAGATGAGAGGGTGATGAGAGGATGGTCTATTAATTGACCACCTACCATCATATCCCAAGGCTAAGAGAATGAGGTTGCTAGCACTTCATAAGCTTAAGGGACTGCACTTCTTCAAATTGGACATTTCAGTGTTGTTATATCAGTGTTTGCTTGAGTTGTTTAATGTGTGTATGTTTGTTTTGCGTCTGGTTCTGCATTCCAAAGTTGACAACCCCAGTTATCAATAGGTTTGTCTAACATATGTTAATGCCCTTTACTCTACGTGTGTTAAATATGTCAAAGTCTCTTGTACCGTTTCTAGAGACAAAAATGTGGTCTTCAACTCCGTATTAAATGCTGTGTGGGCTAACAGGCCATTTACATATTTTATCATAAACCCTCACAAGTCTTCATGGGTCCAATCAAATATGTTTGGTGATGTTGGCAGGGACTTGCAAAACACAATAAAATGGTTCACAGAATATATTTAAAAGATCAGGCATCAGTTGTTGGCCCCATGAATGCTATTATAGCACGGCATTTTCATCTGTGCTGTCACTATTCAAAAGTGAAAATTTCCAAGTAGTTAAAACTGCAGCTGGTAAATAATTCAAACAGGAATTAGATTTTGAATAATATATAAAATAACAGATTAACACAAATTAACAATGAACGACAATGTTCGTCCAGTCTTCAACAAATATTTAAACAAACTTTGAAACTTCTGTACATCAGCTCCAGTCACTTTCAATAACAGGGCTCAATTGCCATCCCACAATTACACAATATTTTCATGCTTCTGTTTAAGCATTCTGAAATACAGAGAGATTTTTAACATATAGACAATACATTGACAATCAATCTCATACATATAGTTCAACCCCATTTCATTTCCCTCTGGAACAAGTTCAGCTGCCCTCTCCTACCACATTGAATCACACTGAAAAGTTGCTTATGTCAAGCCATACAAATGTCTTGCTGCATCTGTAATCTCAAGCTGTAGACAGTTTCTTGCAAAAATGGAATTAAACGGAGAAACTTACAGTAACTTCATGAAATAGGCTTTACTTTCAAGTAACGCTTTAGAAATGTTGAGTTTACGATTTTATGTCCTCAATTTGTGTGTTATGCTATTTCTTATCCAATTCAAAAAACTTCCACAGCACCATTCTTAATAATTAACAAAGCTGCAATCAATAGGTTGTGCAGACTTCTTACATTTGTTCTTTCAAACCAAATAGCTGTACTGTTAAGTTTTAATAACTGGCCAGATTGCCAGCATATCATAAAAGCCTATTTAGACAAAGTTATCATAGATGAAAGCATTAGCAACTGTTGTTCACACACACACACACACACACACACACACACACACAGACACACACAGACACACACACATTCCTGTCGTACTAATGGTTCTGCACAGCACCACTGATCTGAAAGCAGCACCAATACGACTTCACATAATAATCGAAACTGTCCGGAAACAGCATTAGTTGAAAGAAATTCAAGCTCATGACATTTCTCTAATGTTCATCAGCCCTGAATTCAACTGCCAACGCATTATGATTTTTTGCGTGCTTTGCTCTTCACTAATGAACGACTTTTTGCCGTGGAGTCTGTTCCATCTGTTCCAATGCTAAATCTTGGCGGCCACTGTGTTTGGGGAGCAAACAGAGACTGAGCAGTACTGAATGGATTGGATGGTGTAGGGAATTGAGCAAAATTCATCGTTTGTGCATTACTCTGAAACTGTGAGAAGCCGATACCTGAAACAATCACAGAAAAAAAGAAGACTCTTATTTTCATCTATAGGACCCATTCACATACAAATGTAGGAGTGCAAACAAATGGGTTAAGAGGCCCATACATAAGGACTACCATATGCTTTATCCATGTCTATTTATGGATGGAAAGCTCCAAGACACCTGCACTGTATAGCCTCCTAACAGATTTGTCTAATTACTTTCAAAGGTCAAGATGCTGGCTAGTTATATCAGACAATTCATGTTTATAACCACATCAATATCTACTTTTCCAGAAATTACTCCAAGCTTTAAAGTGCCTGGATTGAATGGACATTTGCGTTTACAGAGAAAATCAGGAAACGTAGAGCAAGCTTCACATCTTGGTAGCAAACATAACACCTGGTGCCAGTTGTTATTGTCAGGTTTTTCGTTTTTTCGGTAATCCGGGGATTACAGAATTAGAAATGAATCAACAATTTTAAGAACATTGCGTTGTTAACTTGTTACTTAAATTTAAAAGTTAAAATGCTCAATGTTCAGGGATTAATAAGTTATTTACGATAAAATGATCGCGACAAACACAGCATTAGTAGTAAAAACTTTGAGCTGCATAGAACACCTGCTGCCAAGAGTGAACATTAGTAGAATTGACATATTTATAAATGACTTCGTTGTAGATGTAGTGTTGTAGCTCATCAAATACGGTAATGTAATACGCTTTGTCTAGTTCAACCTCACTTCTGAGCTCAAGCAATGATGACTGAAAGAATAGACATTAGGCAGTGGCACTTGACTGCAGCAGGGCTTCATTGATACTTGATAGTTCACAGTGATATCACGGCCTGGAATGAGGTCCGAGAACAGCAGCATTGCAACGCCCTGCACCTCAGGGATATTAAATCCGCAGAGCGTGTCTGTACTCGAAGTCTCTCGTCTATTCTGTGCTCTGCCACTAGGGTCTCTGCATATCTGTCATCTAAGCATCTACTGGTGAAGGAAGAATTATGCACTGGATCAAGTAATTTTAATCAAAACGGTTTGAATTTGCAATCGGCAATCCCGGGATTGTGGAAAGTAAAGAGGTCCCATTATTTCAAGATCACATTCCCTGTTAGGTAGGTCATCATCTGTGGAACTTGCATGGTCTTGAATGCTTGACATTTACTATAAATTATGCCATTATACAGAAAATCGCTCAATTACAATCTTTTGCTACATCTGAATTTTTTAGTATGACCTGACTACACCAATCATAAATACAGTTTTATGGCCTTAATCTACTAGAGATTAATAAGCAGAAATCAGTGACATTATCATTAAACTGCTAAATAGCAATGCATACTCACCAGAACTGAATGAATTTGTAGCAGTTGGTGATTGAGTGGTTGTCACGGCAGAAGTTGTTGCAGCATTATAAGGAAATTGGAATGTAGAGCCAAAAGCAGGGGGGTTAATCTGGTTACCAGAATACACTGACGGAAAAGAAAACTGTGCTTGCGTGAATTGTGGTGGATTGGAGAAGAGAGTGTTACGTTCAACCACACAGGTGGGAGCAGAAAGGCCAGCATAACTGCCAAAACCACCTGTTTGAGTTGCATGATCACCACCTTGGTTGCCAAACATATTAGTGTCTGTAGAACTCTTTCCAAATGACCAAGCCGATTTAGTTTGACCGTCAAAAGCATTTGCTAATGTTGTTGGGGTGCCAAAATTAAAGGAATTCGAGGAAGTCGACTGTTGATTACTAAAACCACTGGCAGAGTTATTGCCTTGGTTTGCAAACTGGCCTCCAGTTTCAGGCTGACTGCCAAATAAATTCAAAGACGTTGCATTACTAAAAGATGTCTGTGAAGTGCTGAGTGAATTTGTGGAAGTTGGATTGCCAAAAGAAAACGCAGGTAAAGATGTCTTTGAAATCCTGACTGTAGATGTTGGATTGTTAAAGGAAAATACAGATGCTCCTGAATTACTGGGGAAATTAGCAGAAGTTTGACTTGTAAAAGAAAACGGGGATGCATTTGAATTGCTGAGTGAATTAACTGATGCAACAGGTGTTGATATAACTGGATTCATAGATGTGAACTGGTTATTAAATGCCATGGCAGTTGTTGGCTGAATGCTAAATGAGTTTGTTACTGCTGGCTGGCTGCCAAAACTAACTGGCTGTAATGGCTGATTATTGACAAAGGATCCAAATAATTGTGGCTGAGCACCAAATTTAAGTACAGGTGTTGTACTTGCACCAAAATTTTGCCGATTTCCTGACTTATTGGCAGAGTTTTGTTGGGTCTCGTATCCTGAGTTGGGGCTTTGACTGTCAAATGCATTAACAGCAAGTGACTGATTATTAGTATTTGCACTTGGAAAAAAGCCTCTGCTGTTCAATGGCATTCCTGTAACTGGATTGCCATCAAATGGTTTTGTTAATGGGACAGCATTTGTAGATGAACTGGGTGCTGCTGAATTCAATGCACTGTTGGACCTGTCTTCAACCCCAGACATGCTTGCGCTGGTACTAGATACAGAGCCGCCAAACAATCCAGAAAAGCTGGTCGTAGTATTACTCGGAATATTAAACACTTCCGATGCCCCACTTCTGAAAATGTTGCCATGAAAACTCGTGGATGATATCCTGTTCATGGCCAAAGATTGCTCGGGCATCAACCTAGAGTCGGTCGTGAAAACTGGCGGACCCTGAACAGCAAAGCCTCTGTTTGCAAAAATAGAGGTAGAAACTTGGATCAATGAGCTGTCTGCATTTGTTGGTGAAGTACCTGCAGTTGAAGTAACCACTGTCGTGTGAGGCTGACTAAAGGACGGTGCTGCTGGTTTACCAGTTACCTGGCCAAAACCGAAGACTGCTGCCGAATTTGCAGAGGCACTGACAGTGGATGTTATTTCAGAAACTATTTTGTCACTTGTAGTGACACACTGAGGGAATTGAAGGCTGCCTGCTGCTGACATTGATTTCTTACTGGGTACAAATTTGAATCCACCAACAGTGTTCGATTGAGATGTGGGATTGGCAGCAAAACCAGATGATGTGTTGCTTGATGCGAAAGGATCAAACCTAAAACCACCCGAAGAGCCAGCTGCCTGGTTAAACCCAGTAGAAAACTCAGGAGACGCAGATGTTGTGATTGGAGGGCCTGTCAGTATCGCAGAAGAGGCAGCAGAGGTTGAGTTATGGGATTGACTAACATTGCTTTCGAAATTGAATGACGCCGGTGGATTAGGGTTGGCTGTAGAAGGAACTGGCAAGTAATCGAGAGAAGACCCTAAGGAACTCGTTGGGTTATGGCGAAGTGCTAGCTGAGCACTGTCGGCCTGTGAGAAGGTGCTGTAGACTACGGTAGTACCTGCAGGTGTGTGCTCTTGTACACTTGGTGCAGCAGTACAGGTGGACATAAGTTCAGCAGCAGGAGACACTGAGTCGGCCACAGAGAGAGGTCCAGAGGATAGTTGCACGCCAGATGTTGTAGCCTGAGGTAAAAGTGGACACAATGGAGCCGATGAGGATACAGCACTTTGTGCAGGCAGGCCAAGCTCTGCATCTGAAAGCAATCAAGGCAGGACACAGAATAAAACTACATAAGAAAAAAGCAAAAATTAACAGTCTTTGTGTAAACAATCATGCAAGAAAATGTAGCAATTACCAGTCATTTAGGCTCTCTGGGTTGGCTAATTTGAACTCCTACCAAAATCAAAGACAATTTAACACCTTGACCGTGGAAGCATTTACTACCAGTATGCTGCCCAAAATTTGGCTGTCCTAGGCCCAATAAAAAAATCCTAGGAAATGTGAAGCACACATATATCATATAGACACACATATATACATCCAAGCATGTATACATACAATGCATACAATTGTATATATTGTTGGGAACACGTGCATAACCTGTCCTATAGATACCTATATATAGGCCACCTATACCTGTGTTTATATGAATGTGGGATGGTCTCGTTGGACATCCTTTTCTTTGTATCTCTCTTTCTTTTGCTCTGTGCAATGTCTTTAACTAGGAGTGTCTTTAACTAGGAGTGTCCTTCTCTACAAATAGAAGGAACACATTATTCTAGGGGAGTTCTGACAGTCATTCTTGTTTTGGAAGGTCTAAGCGTTCAGCTCGTTGCTGATTTTCTGCGTGTGACTGTCTGAATCTCAGTTATTAGTCATTAAGCTAGAAAGGGACATTCCTGTTTAATGTACGCCGTTCTCTCACGGTTCCGTTTCCTTCGAGGACAACCATGTTGAAGTTGTGCCTGTCTTGTCTGTGTATAGACCGTCACCAGTTTCTTGACTTACGTGTCGTTTTGCTGTCTTCTTGGCTGATGAAGGTTATGTATAACTTGTGTATAAATGATTAAATTGATATTTTTTATCATATCCCTAGAGCCTTAATCATTTTCTCAGTCATAGCATTCAACAATATATATATATATATATATATATATATAGAATCAAAGCATCAAGACTTAGCCATTTGGTAAGTTAACTTGTAAAACCTAATGATGTGCCATTGATTCTTCTAGTAATTAAATAAATTTTGACATTTTATGAGTAAAATTTACCCTGGATGTGATCAGAATCTTCACCCAACATAATATATCTTGCACGTTCCATCTCTTTGTGTCGATCTCCTTCAACGTCTTCATTTGTTACATGAACTTTATAACTGGTTGACTGAAAGTAAAACAGTTCAGAACAGTGGAGAAGAAAATACCTATAAAATTAAGTAATAACATCATCAAAATATAAAATTCTCATTTCTTGACAACTATTTATGACCTGGGATTCATTTTCAAGTGCTTCCAAGTAAAACTTTGGGCAATGCATCCTCAAGCCATGTAGTTCATTCATAATGGCCTCAATCAATCGATTAAAGCAATTATATAGCGTCTCTTCAAGAAAACTACTCATAGGTGTTCCCGAGTTGAGGGTCCCGACCCAGGCCCGTCAAAGAGTTGAGAAGTTTAAAGAAAGAGCTAGACAGGTCACAAAGGAAAGAGCACTGGTCAGACAAGGCTCGCCTTGTAATCAACCGCTTGCACAGCGCTTGAGTAAGACCATCTTCAAATAATGTCCAATTCTCAGTTCAACTTATCATTTCATAATGAATTCAAAAGAGAAGCCAGTATGGACAGCTTCCCACTTTAAAATTAAAATGTAAAAGAAATTACAGGATATGAATTGGATAGTAAGTCTTGCATATTTGGTTCCAGGACCAAGGTGACTTGTTCATAATTTCATAATTTAACAGACTTTATTCACCATTCTGATTTAATTACATATCATAATCAAATTAAACAACTCAGGTGTTAAGGCAGAAATGAACTCGCCTCTGTGAATACATGCTTATATTATTATTATTATTATTACAGCAGTTTTATATAGTGCCCCTTCAGGGTCTTCTACTCAGAAGTGTTCCCAGCTTACCACGGTCAAATAGGACAGTTTTAAGGCCAGAGAAAAACAGAGCAGATTGACCTAAAAGTGTGAGATGCAATTATATATGTACAGTTTATACTTTGGCCTTGTGCTGTCAGTTCTTGGAACTTAAGCGATCACAGCGAAAAAACGTCTCCAATACGTTCTTTTTGAAGTTGCATTTCTTAATTCCTCCAGGTTCATTCCGGTTCTTTCGTGTATCTTGTCCATTCATTTTTTCCTTGGTCGCCCGTTTTCTCCTTCCTTCTCCGCACACCAACATCATTTCCTTTTCTAATCCATCTGCTCGCATGACATGTCCGAAGAAACCCAGCTTCCTTCTCAGCGCTGTTTGTTGTAACGTCTCATCATTCTCAACTTCAATTTCCATGCGCACCCTTTCATTTGTCTTTTTCTCCGTCCACGATATTCTCTGCATCTTCCTCCATATCCACATTTTGCATGCGTTTTCTTCATGTTCTTTGTCATTGTCCATGTCTGACAGCCATATAGTACTGTAGGGAAGATCATTGCCCTCACTAGCCTTTTTTTTGTTTCTATGCTCACATATTTATCCTTCCACATCTTTTCCAGTCCATTCATTGCAGCTTTCCCTATTACCACCCTTCTTTTTATTTCCAGATCACACTTTCCCTCTTTCTATTAACACTCCCAAGAATGTGAAGCTTGTTACCACCTCTACTACCTCTCTGTCTATCTCAAAACTGTCCCAATTGGCTTTTGTCATGATCTTTGTCTTCTTTATGTTAAAATATAAACCTGCCTTCTCACTTTCTCTCTTCAACCTTCTTATCAGGTTTAGCAGATCTACTTTCTTCCCATCCAGTAGTGTTGTGTCATCCGCATATCTTAGATTGTTCAGCGTTCTTCCAGCTATCATCACACATAGTGTATACTCTTTCTGGCATCTTTGAAACCAAGTTCTTAATTCTTTCTATCCTAAATTTACTCAACAAATTTCAAACAAATCATATCAGGACTGTTGTTTAACCCTTTAACGACCAGCGCATAGTAAAATGTAAGGCATACTCAATGCTGCTGGTCGTTAAAGGGTTAAAGTCTGGTTAGCTTTTTCTGATGAAAACAAGAACATAAGAAATATAGCAATTAAACTGACAAAAACTGGTCAGGACAACTATGAATAATAAATAGAGAGGCCAGCCAACACATATCCGATAGCCTTCATACCTGAACTTGACCTACAGCTGCCGCTCGTCGTAATGGCATAGAAACATCAGCTTGTGAAAGTGGTTGAACTTTATTTGTTGTGCAATTTGATAAGTTCAAGTTATCCCTAGAGTTGCTATCTGGCTGACTCTGAATAAATACAAACAGCTGCACAACTACAAAGTGCCACATAAGAGTAGGACATCTGAATTTTACAGATTTTTATTCAGATCTGCTTGTATTTCTATTCTCATATCTGACTGGAAAGTGATGCTCAGTTATTGTTTTGTATGAAGCAGTGAGAGACATGTTAATCTTTTACATCATGCCACACCAGCATCTTCATATCATCAGCAATTTCAGCATTCACTAACACTGGATCATCTCTGCACTTTAGTTTAATATCTCACTGTCTCTCCATCAGTTAATTTATTATTTTTTTGGATTCCTTTAGCTACATGAGTGAAAGATACTTATCACTTTAATATCACGACAAACTTATCATAAGAGCAAAACAAGTGTACTCAAGCAAAGGCAGACACTGAGAGCTTATGGCTGAACTGTAATCAATACAAGCAATGTCAAGCATCCCAAGAACTAGGCAACTTTTCCCTTCGATGTATGACATTTTACACTGAACTTCAATTTCCCATCAAACACATTCACTTGGAAAACAACAATAACAGAGAAAGTTCACAGAGAAAAACTTCATTTCTATATTATTAGCACGATTCGATACCTTGCGCTTGAGCCATCTTGTGCTGGAAGTGAGAGAAGCATCTATTGGATTTCGAGCAGATGCACCAGGCTGACTGGCACAGCTGGCAGAAGATGACGCAGCAGATGGCTCTATGTGCCTGCGTTTAGGAGCGCCCATTTCATCACGAATGTCTGCAAGTGCTGGTCGCTTCAGGTTCATGCCACCTGAGTCACTTGTACCGATTGGAAGACTACAAGATGAAGCTGACTCAACACTGTCATCCAACCTTCTACAACAGGAGAACATAGAGAAATGCTAAAACACATTAAAAAAAAGTGAACATATAATACATATGCAAGTTAGACCAATACTTAAATTACCTATATACTTGTGGCAGTGCCACAGATCTTAAATGGTCTTTAGCTCTTTGCTTTTGACACTAAATGTTGCATGTGACTATATGGTATTTTCTAGACCAGATGTGTCAAACATTTTTTTAATGGTGGGCCAGTAGCAGTATATTACCCAGCAAGTGGCGGGCAAGAGAGCCGAAGGCGCATGAGGAAAATGGGATGGGGGACTAGGGATCTCAGAGGGGGCCATATAAACAGATGAAGGCTATGAAAACATGATTCGGATATGCATTATCAATTACAAACATCACAGAAAACTCAAAGTCTTGAAAATGACAAATTAGACCTCTCAATCTCTATTGTGTTGTCTTTAGACAGACAAGGTTCCACAGGCCAGAAATATATTGTCTGTGTGTGAAACAAAAGACAGCACTGCATATAATATATATCAGCACATTCCAACAGTAAACGAAAATCTAAACATCTGTCTCCAGATGTGTAGTATATCTTTGTAATTGAAATTGAGCAATACTAAAAGCGTCACTCAACAATTCAGAGGTGCTAGAGAACCAAGTAAGTGCAATCACTGACAAATAAAATGAGCTTCAGGCATTTCCAAAAAAGAGGAAAAGAAAGACTGAGCAGCTGAAGCCACAATTCCTGCGGATGGCAAATCCAAATAGAGGAGCCAACAAAAGCAAAGCTTCCCGATTTAGGAGTGGTGCCACACATGTGGGTGACGGTCAGGATACTATTTAAGAACTTCACTAAAATAATTCAAAACAATCATATTCAACTGTGATAGGATTTCCTTTACTCTCATCTAGCAACATGTCTCTGACAGTGTTATATCTTGACAGTTCCAATTCATACCATAGCCAAATATCTACACATATTTAACTGATGTCATATTTCAATGATTGCTGTTCTCGTTATGTTGTATGTCAAAATTGTAAGTACATGTAATTTATTTATGTTGTGTATTAATTACCCATGTTTGCTGATTTATGTACAATGTCCAGGAATCCGTCTTAATGATCGCAATTTTAGCTGATCCTATGAAATATCATGGACCTTATATTTTAATTATTAACCGCATTTGATGTTGCTACCTTATACATTATACCTGCGTTTATTTGACTGCTGTTGAAAAGTCACACCTGTTTCCACCACCTCACCATGTTGCGTGTATCTTTTCCTGCAAAAAACACAATAAAAAATGTACAACCTTACATCAAAATGATGCAAGTTTTCATAGTTGCCAAGCAGGGCTGTACCGAGGGAGGGGGGGGACCAGAGGGCCCATGGCCCAGGGTGCAAATGTGGAAAGGGTGCAAATTTCACGACGGAATAACTTATTATTCCATAAAATGCACTTTTTTCAAAATGTGGGGGTGCCAGATTGATGCTAGGCACAGGGCGCACTTATAGCTCGGTACGGCCCTGTTGCCAGGTATATGTAAGTGAGCAAACACATTTGCAAGTAATTCTCAAGTTCTTGAAAGATATCAATTATCCATATCTGTTCAGTGTCATAAAGTCAAAATCTTTAAGCAATAAATAAATAATTTAAATAAGAAAGAAAAACAAACTGTAAATGTTCGCATGCCAGAATTTATCGTATGTACAGAATCTTATATCAATATCTTACAACAAAGCATTGGCAAAAACAACCAGTTCATGTTATTAGTTTTATACATGTTGTTATATGTTAATCAACAAATTATGCAGCAGGTTACTTCGGTTAGTAACAAAACGGTTAATGCTGCAAAATAAGCAGGGAGGTGATGTGCAAATGTAACAACATAAATGACGTCACATGCCTGGGGAGGTGGGTCACTCATTTGTGATGAAGTGTGACGAGTGGGGAGGGGTAGAGCAAATGTGACGTCGCGTCATCACATCAAAATGCGTAATTTTATTAAAAACTGTCACTCAATTAAACAGGTTCCACCTAATTAGAGTAACTGCAACCCAAATTTAACAACACTAATTATTATAATTGTAATCTTAAATTATGGATTGTTTATTTTTATGGTTGATGTAAATTTTGGGGTTTTGGAAGTGAGGCAGCTATTCTGTAATACAAAAGCAGAAATCAATTATACCACCAACATGCACAGGCCACAAAAGTCAATGCACGCCAGCAACGTGAACTAATTGTTGTAAGGGCAAATGAAGAAACTAGAGAGAGTGTTGATAGGATAGACGAAGAAGAGCTGGATTTGAATGAAATAACTATTGAACAGGATGATGAGATAAAAGCTTTCCCTATGTATTCCATTCAGGGGCATTTTGCTTATGCATGGGAGAAGTTTGGATTGTTTAAGTAATTGTTATTAAAAAATTTTTTTAAATGCAATAATTCTACAAAAGCGTTTCATTTCGTGTCATGGAATGCATAATGAGTGTAATAATTTTACTTTCTGCATTTTTCTTTACAATATAGTTTCATGTATTTTTATGCTGTAATTACTTTATTTATAATTCTAAGAACATTTGCATATAACACTCTGGATATCTTGGTTTTTCGGAGGGGAGGGGAGGGTCAGAGCTTTGTGATGTCATATTTGAGGGGTCAAAGCATTTGTGACGAAGGAAGGGGGTAAAAAATTGTCCAAAATTGCATGACATCATTTATGGCCGGCCACAATGATGGCTTTTTCACTGGCATAAACGACCTTCAGTCTTCACAATGGTCACAGATTCTTGAAAATGAAATGCAACTTTAACCAATCGATTCTTGATTGCTCAAATTCTGTGTATCTGCAAAGATTTATGCCAAAGTATCACATTGCCTCATTTCTGAAGAACCACTTAACTCCCCATAAGAAGGACACCAGACACCAATCAATACAGGATGCCATGCACCACCTTTGAGAGGCTCTTATAACAGTAACAGATGCACTTAATTTGATATTAAAGAATGCAAAACTAGTACTCTGTGCTGATCAAAACTCAACTTTAATACTGACAGTGTTAGTCATTCTAATGTCACCAGACATCAGATGGAATGCTGCAAACCTCGTCTCTGTCATGGCACTTAAAGCAGCAGCCATACAACTCGCCGAGATCTGGGCAGGTGGGACAATGTTATCTGGTTGCAAGAATCTGTAAAGCATATATAAGTCAAAGCAACTTAGTCACAAACAACAGTAACAATTGATCCACTTCATCATTGTTACTCTTACCATTGTGATAATTTTTTATTTTAGGCTTTAGCTAACAATTACAACAACATTGAAGACAAACGAAGCACAATATTTTCCACAATTCCATAAACTTTACGAATCAATCTACATTTCCAAAAGTAATCTCTGGCCATAGCAGTCACAGAATGTTCCCAGAAACACTGCTAAGTGCAAGTGCACATTCAACAAATGTACAGATTACTAATGTTGTTTTAACAGAGAAGGAATGCTTTATCGCACGAGTAGTAGTGTATTTCATTCTGATATATTTTCATCTGCTATTTCCAAATACCTTGACATTATGCTCACAAGCTAATAGGTTTGAAAAGTCAGAGAACAAACTCACTGAGCAGAGGCAATAAGTGGATCAGGAGGAGCAATCCTAAAGTCTGCAACTGGGCCATGGCCGTAGACATTTGAAATAGTGTGAGGTGCTTCAGACAGATGAACCAGTGGCAGAACACCAAGGCTTCCATACTGTAACTGATGAGTTGGATGTGTGACTATTTCGTTGGCAGTACGCCTGCTAATCTGACCAGCATAAGGAAAGAGCTCTGGTGTTGTATTTTTACTGCACAAATTAGCAAAAGTATTTTAATGACAACTATTTTAAAAACACAACAACAGTCCCTAAAACTTTAAAACGAATTTGAAAACAAATACTCCTTAATCAAAAGTCTTAAAGCATATCACAAATCTTTGTTACTATAACTTGAGCATTGAAGCCTACTGATACAGGAAACATGCAAAAATCGATTATGAAAATATATTTAATTTGCTACAATGACGATTTTCAGTCTTATGCATATACATCAATGCAAAGTAAGCTATCACGTGTCACTTAATCATTTTCAAGCTGAAGATACTTGCAGAGTGCAGTTTCAGTAAGAAGGTATTGCAAATCTTTGTTCAAAGTCTGTTGGCCAAAGTCAATATCCAAACACCATATAACTTGTGCATTGTAAATTTATATAAAGCGGCTTCAAGAGAAAATCGTCACAGGTGCAAAAGATGTGAAACACAAAACCACAATCTAGGAATAGAATAGTCTTCAAGTGTTTATGGACAAGAGGCAGAGAAAGAATAAGGACCTTAAGGCACAAGTAACAAGACAGCTGGCTATCCTGACAATGGTTGGATGAACATACAGTTATCGATCAAATTGTTAAAAATTAAAACAATTAAATTAAAATGTAGGATATTCTCTCTGAAACAATAATTCACACCAGCATGAAGCAGCTTACGTATAGTTCTGGGGACTTCAACTTACTCATAATATTTTTATCTTTTGGTCTGCTGCCATTGGTCAGAACAAAATACTTCTGGCACGTGATTGACACTGAGGAGTAAGTAAGATGAATTTTCGTATATGTAAAGAAACTACACTTACCCTAACTCTGACCCTAAACGACCCTTACAATGCCTAACCTGACCCTGGGCGACCCTCCCGATGATTAACCTGACCCTAACCGACCCTCACGAAGCATAATTATAAGAAATTACAGGTGTTTAGAGTGCACATGCGTTAAAGGTTGCGCAAAGGTTTCAACACAAGCCACGCCCAAAATACAATGCGTAAGTTGGAGTCCCCAGAACAATAAGTAAGCCTCATGAAGCATCACCCCTACCAGATATACCAATTCCGTTATAATGAAGAAACTACTAGAGTCAGCTACAACAATACTCACCTTCCTGCTGGGAATCCAGACTTAGGCAACTGAGGATTTGGTGACATGATCAAACTGTTAGGGTTATATCCTATGGCCCCTACAGCTGACTGTGGTTGAGAATCATTACCCAAAAACGCACTGGCAGCTGCTGTCTCTCTAGCAAAACTTCTGTTTGGGTGTTCACCTCTTGTGGTTTGCACAGGATTGGAGATAGAAGCTTGTGAACAAATATGCTGATTAGATAAGTGATAAAAACGAAGTCCCACTGTCCCATTTGAAGTCGAGTCAGTCGCATTTGGCACTATCCCGGTTCTGTCGTTGTTACCCATTGTATTGTGTCTCAGTATCGGCTGTCCCAATGAACTGGAATCACAGACTACCCTGTCATTTGATAGCGCTTCAGGATGTTTCGATCCCGGCGGGCTCGTTATTGGGGCTCCAGAACTATGGCTTGAAAGAAACGGATCAACCACATTCGTACCAGACGACTGTAAATAGTCCAAGTGTCCATCGGTGGGGGGTAGGCCGACCTGTAAGCATATTTCGTTGCCACTTTCCCAGTAGCTATGCGCTAGGAGGAGAGATGCAAGGGTTGACGCAATGCAGACGTTCTGGACAGTGACCCCAAAGGCGACGATATATAACACAATAATAACTAGAAAACAAACTGCGACAGTATACAGGTCACGAATATTTAACCTGTACATATCGCATAACACGACCTAACTTATTAGGGACGCGGTCACTTTAGATTTCTGTGGACTTTATAAAATGGCGGATGAGCATACTGCGGGATGAGTGTTTTTGCTGGTCCGCAGTCAATGCTTCGCTGTCGGCGTCTAGCAGATGCAAGCTAAGAATGGATGCAAGTGCTGATCTTTGTTGTTCCTACATATAAAAAAAGCGCTATAATATGATTAGTGACGTTGAGTATATCTATGGTATAGACGAAGTTATAAAATTATGTCAGAGATCTAATCGTTGGGAACGGATCATCGATCTGTAATATGCGATAATAATTTTGTATTCGTAGTTTCGTTTTCCGTTGTTCCGCATTTTACATTTTAGCAGTTTCGAACGTATTGTATTCGAATATGAGTGAAATCTGAAATGTTGCTGAAAACTAAGATGTATGTGATTCAATGTTCATACTTAGCTGCAGGCCTGCTTAATTTAGGATGTTCACACAGGGTGGGCCATTGAAAGTAACCCCATCAGGTTTTTGCTTATATATTGGCCAAAAGTAGAGATTAGTAAATGAAATTTTACAGGCCCAAAACTAGTTGATACCTGCATATAAGGACCAAATTTGAATGAAATACTTCAAGCAGGACAATAGTTATGTCACTTTTAATGAGTCCAACCGCGAGTTTTTGATGGTCAAGAGATATTCAACACAGGAAAAGCGACAAAAACGGTTTATGAAGTCACTTCTCAAGTTATTACTGTCAAGCAAACTTCAAAATTATCATTATTATTGAGAAGAGAAACGGGGAACACGCGTATATGGACATTGCTTTGATGTCATTTAGCTAGCAGTCGATCAAATTGGTAAATAAACATCACTTTTCGTCGTGTTCCTGGGCAGATTGTCATCACTGAAATTTGAACGCTCCTCAGCACTGCTATGCCGGCTATGTTCGCAAGACGAAGAGTGTGTTCCTCTCATATGAGAAAAACTTCTATCTCAACCCACGAAGCGGCAACCAAAACAATCGTCTTTGTTCCAGCGACGAGAAATCTGATGTCAAACCTGGTCGACCGCGAGAAGCTCACTACACATGTTATGGCATTAGCTGGTGTTTGTTTTGGTGGCAAAAGTCAACTTCATTTTGTTGATGAGAAGGCCAAAGTGGATGCTGTATATTACGTTGGTAGCTGCGTCCACAATTAATATCTGATTGCAAGCAACTGCTGCCAGGCTGGATTCATCTTTCAGCAAGACGAGGCATCAGCGCATACTGTTTGCCTAACGCAAGATTGGCTCAAGGTCAATTGCCCTGGTTCATTGAGAGGACCAATGGCCCAAGCTCAGTGGACTTGAACCCTTGGATTATCACATGTGGGGAGCTATGTTGAGAAATACCACAATCTGCGACCAAAGCCAAAAACGATGAGAGAATTGAAGTGACTTAGTAAAATCGTTTTTGTTACTTTTTCCTGTATTTTTAAAAGTGACATAACTTTTGTTCTGTTTGAAACATTTTAGTAAATTTTGGCCGTTGTATTTAAATATGAATTAGCTTAGCGCCTGTAAAATTTCATTTACTAATCTCTACTTTTGGCCAAAATATTAGTCAAAAATCTGAAGAGGTTCCTTATTAATGACCCTTTATATGGCGAAACATGACTACTTACACTTACTTTATAATGAAATATTGTTTATTTAATCATACTATCACTGTGGATAACCTGGTGTGCCCTGCGCTGAGCTTTTGAGTAGCGCTTTAACATTTGTAGTGTACGATACAATTACCAGGGTTAACAATGTGGCAAACATAATTTGGTATTTTTACTGTAATATTCGGTGTCCTTTGGGCAATGGTTCTTGGTGATTGGATGTTTTAAAAGTCATAATGAGGATAGTTCGTGGCGAATTTCTCAGTCTATAAAACTTTGCCACTGTTCACACTTGTGACAATGCCCCAGTCTCGTGTAGGCCTATTTTAACGTATTTTATTATTGACCATTTTGTTCATGTGTATTTTAGCATATACATTTAATTATTTCGATGATTGTATCATGTATTTTAGCGTAGCATGCATTTCATGTTGGTGGATTTGACGTGAATAGATGTCCAACTGTAGCTTAAATAGAGCCGAGATCGATGAAAAGAAGATGTTGTAAGTAGAAACTGGATTAATGAAAAAAATCATATGCTGAAATAGAAGCTGGATTGATGAGAGAATGCCGTTTTGATGTAAGTGGATTCAATGAATAGAAGGCCATATAAGCAGAAACTGGATTGATGAACAGAAATAGACCTAAATGGAGGCTGGATCGATGATAATTAGCATATGCTTACGTATAAGCTGGATTGATGAAATGAATCATGCTGTTTTGAGACATTTCTGCATTTTTCTTGAGTACGTTGCTTGCAGTAATGTTAATAGTAATAAAATGTGCTATTTGTTTATTGTAAAATTTCACAAGAGCTAATTACACTAAAATACAAATTTACCGCAGTCCCAAGCCTGGATAAAAGAGAAGGGCGACACCAATGATCTTTGTTATCACATAGTGTCAAAAAATGAAACTACTGTTCTATAATCACTCGGCAGTAATTTTACTTGAGTAAAAGCTGTATTGATGAAAAGAATGTTGCTTAAATAAAAGTTGCATTGATGAAAAGAATTTTGCTCAAGTAAAAGCTGGGTTGATAAACAGAGTTACGATTATGTTGAAGCTGGATTTATGAAATAAATTATAGTTAAATATAAGCTGGAGGTGTTTTTAGCGTGTAAATAATGACAGCCGTAACCCTGACCTAAACCGACCCTCACACCGCCTAACCTAACCCTAAATTATCCTCACAGCTACATTTCATAAGGATAAAACGAATTTTATTGCTAAGATTTGCTCAATTCAACTTTTTTATATATGCTTTTGAACACTCACTCTCCAGAGCTTTTAAAACAGCCCTTTTCAGGGCCACCAAATATATAGGAAGGAATAAGAGACGACTTAATACATCATATCATATGCTTTCATCCAGGCGTGTGTAGTCTGTGTCTATTTATGGAAAAGCGATCACAGCACAGAATATATCCCATAGAATAAAAACCCCGATACTAAGTGTATGCCACCAACATTCTGGTATTTTCTAAGGTCTTGAAAAATCAGCCATCACCTCCCATTTCCTGTGCAGCATCACAAGTGAGATAGATATCTTCATGTAACAATAATTCATTTTGAATTTGGATTTATACAATCGTCATATACTCATTTATTGAGTTAACGACAGGCAAAACTTTGTAGTTGTACAATGAATTTGTTAGGCCTTTGAAATATCATACGAGATATTGAGTTTCATTTTTTCCTTATATGAGAAATTAAAGTTATGAGGTCTATTCCTAAGGTGGTGTTGATTGCGGGAAGAGCATCTGAGGCAAGCTTCATTAATATTTCTGTATAAGCTGTGGAATGCAAGAATGGCTAACACTGTTGTGTGTCAGTGTTGATGTGAGGTACTTATTAGTGATTCTGTGGTGTTGCGAGTAAACATGTGGAAAGTAGATATTGAGGTTAGTTTTTTGTGTGTTGTCTACACCTATTTCCAACTGTGTGCTGAGAATATTTTTTTAGCAGAAAATGGAATAGCTTTGGGCTAAGCAGAGGAATCAGCTGAAAATTTACTATTGGGGTATTGAAAGCCAAATGAGAAGTCATTTTGAGATCGTGTGAGTGTATCCGGATAACATGTTCTATATTGGTGCCTAGATTTATGGCATGGTTTGAGAGTTCTCGTAAGCTGTGATTGGTTACCATAAAATATACATAGACTATATATGTCTAGAGGTGAATGTCTGAACTTGTTGATGTAGTTTTGACCATATCCTTAGATATTGAGAGATATTAAAAGGATGAATGAGACTCCCATTCATCCTTTTAATTAAGTACAGCTTTTGATCTCTTCCAGTAACCTTCTACGCCATTTGTTTGGGGTCCTGGTGCTGATTTTTGACGGAATGTGGTTTATGGTTAGGTGTCTGTGGTTACCTGGCTTATTCAGGATCTTCCATTATGCTGCCCATTTGTCACAAATTGTTACAATGACAGGGTGCTATCAAGGGTTACACCCAGGTCATAGTCACTAGTTGAATACATGAAGTCAGGGTACTGGTTATGGTATTGCATATATGATTTAATGCGCCAGGAAGGGTGTGATTGGAGAAAGATGTTAATGACAAATGCAAATTAACTGTTATTTATACAGTGTGGACTTGTTAATGTGAATTAAGGCTTATAATGTATTCATACAATACTAGCATTTCAGTTATGATATCATGAACTGTTAAGTGTGATCATGGTGATTTTGTACGACTGCGTATGTAAGGGTTTGCACAGTACTATTGACTGGTTTGAACTCTCTGGTATCTCTGACTAACTTAATTATAAAGGTTTCCTGTGTTTTATTTGACAAGAGCTATTGACTCTATAGACTGGTTGGAGACAAATTACTATGATGGCCATGCTGCCTTAAGCTTAAACTTGCTTTTATATTTTCAGTTTTTAGCTTAACGATTTGGCTCTTCATATGAAATGGCAGCTTCTACCAGTGATCCAATAACAGCCGTCTGTATTGTTGTTGATCCGAACAAGTGTCCTCCAAATTTTGAGCTGGTATACTTACATTCATGTCTTGAGTATCTACTCTAGGAAATGTGTATCTTACCAGTAGACCATGCCATGACTGATTTTCCTGATAGATCTAAAGCTGTGTTGGTTGAGTAATTGAATGCTTTGCACTGTAACTCATTGAGTCCAATTTACTACAAATTATGATTGTAGTTTCATGGAGACTTAGCTGGGTGAAATATTAATGCGTGCCTTACTTTTGCATGACAGTGACTGTTGTCACCAAAGCCAGTGTCCTTTGCAAAGATGGCTAGATTGAATCAATACTGTAAACCTTTCAGGAATGTTTTAAATGTAGAATTAACTGCTGTCAATAGCAGGGCATGTTTGTGAAGTTAGTGGGAGTCTATCGTTGATATTGCTGAACTGTACTGATGAAACTGCTAAGACAGTGTTAGTTCATCAAGTTAACATGTGGGATGTCCATTAATCTTGCCCAATGGAATCTGTCCCTGGTATTTGGGTGTATTTGCGTTTAGACACTCTTCATTTCAACTGTTGTTATTTTTTTATAATGAATTGATCTTTTGAGTAATTAAAACATTGCAGCAACTCTCAGCACATTTCAGGGACTTGTAAAAAGTGTTTTACATGTCATGTTGTATGACATTGTAAAACATACAATGAAATTATTTAGCATAAATATAATGAAAGGTTCATGTTTTAGACATTTGAAAGTGATATATTTAGGGAATTCAAATTTCCAATTGTTGCAGATGCTATTATTTTTGCAGTTGTTGAAATCAAGCGATAGGAAAGATGACTGTGACCTGTGGAAAGATGGAGTCTTTAAATCAAAAGTCACTCGATACCTCTGCTACAGTCGAGTGTCACAGACCTACGATGTAAGCTTTTCCTCCTGTGTTTGTGATATAAAATTCTTTAATTTTTTCCATGGCTTTTATCTTGTAGACCTTGGACTGCTCTTGGTTGCTTACCATTAATGACTGAGGTCTCTAATTTGCCAATCCAGGAGGGCATAGTTTGGAATAGTTTATAGCTAATCAACATTTGCTGCTAATATGACATCGTAGGAATTTGCATGACGTTTAAGTTTTTGAGGTATGTTAGAGAATCTTTTGTTGACTGATAGCTGTGGCCTCTTCTTCAATCTTAACTGTTTTATCTTTTCATTTTCTATGAAATCAAGCCTTCTTTATTAACTTAAGTACCATTGATGTTTATTATTTACTTACATCAATAGCAATTGAGCAAATGGGTTTTTAGAGGTGTGTTCTGTGCCTTATAATCAAAAGGTTGGAGGTTCGAATCTGCCTCAAGCCACAAAGATAATTTATATTTCTGGACCCAGCTTCAAAGTTTTGGTGTCACGGAAACATACTATTCTCAATTACTAGAGCTGTACCGATTATAGAGATATCGGATATCGGCAAGATAATCGGTGCCGATATTTTATAATATTATTTTCAGTCTATAAAAGCAAAATGACAACAGCAACATCACTGGGTCCGTCAAGGACGGCATTTCGTTCCGTTCCCATATCGTGTCGTTGAGCCAATGGCTTCTTCAGACCATTGGTGAGACCACCCAGTGTGCTAGAATAGACCATGAGAACGTGTCAACATAGGTGTTGGGCAGAGTGAGTCATAGTGCCTGGCTGACCAATTCAAGCCAAGGAACAGATGGCCAATTCAACAGAGAAACCGTTGAATACACATCGTGGAGGCATGCCTAATGAATACATGCTAGCTGCCAATCAGATCTCCCCGAAACATTTCAGTCGCTTGAGACTAGATGGGTGGCTGTGAATTGGCCAGCCATTCCTTGACCTTTAATTACCCTGGGCACAGTTCAACGGCGGGCGGTGTGTATAATCTGTATTGCCTGCCTAGGATTAGTCCCCAACTACATGCATACGTTTCCTATGGAGCAAGTGTTTGCTTGTATCACAACAATAGGCAGTAGCAGTAGGTCTATCTTTTGGAACCAGACATCTTGGGAAACACAATGAAATAATCGGCCAAATAATCAAGTATCGGCAAAGGAATAATCGGCAATAATCGGTATCGGCATAATCAGTCAAAAGTGAGATCGGTACAGATCTGTCAATTACTGTCCACAATTGTCTGTGATTAATAGACCAAGTGAAGACCAAGTGAAACCACCTCAGTTATCTCATCCCCAGGTGGCATAAGAGTATGTGCTCTTGGTTTGAGAACTCCTCCTCACCAACAAAGCCATGATTTCCATTTAATGTGGAAAATTGAGTCTTTACTCTACCAATCACTTACAGGTGTCATTTAATTGAATTATTTTGTTTAAGTGCAGAATTTACTTTATATATTCTGACATTTTAGAGTTTTGTTTACTGTTGTTGAATTTTGTGAAGCCTGTTTTGCTCTTTTGCAAAATTTGGGACAATTTATTATTTGTTTTGGATTATAGTGATACTGAAGTAGTGCTAATGTTACTGCAAAGAATGCTTAAACGGAGCATTCTTTGTAGCAATGAATGGTTAAACAGTGGTACTGGTAACAGCATTAGCACATACTATCGAAAGATCATTGGGACTTTAGAATGTTACGGACCTGCTTCATCTGCTTACAACTGACTGCTGGTTTATTTTCAGAGTATGTCTGGTGTTAAGGAAGTTCTGGGTGACCTTGTGATTCAGAATGAAAAGGAAATCCCACCACCTGGATTTAGACTCATTGAAAAAACAATAGACACCAGTAAGTCACTTTATTTGCTGCCTCGGAGATTGTTTGATACAGCCACTTTGGTTGTGGCATACAATTTTCAGCATTTTGGAGTCAGATAAAGTGTCAATTTTCGAGAATATCCATGAGAATCGATTGCTCAGATAATCCATATCTAGACCAAATTGTCATGCTAGTACCTACGCAGTGCTCGGAGCACTAAGTGAGCGATGCTCAGATGCAGTCATGTAGACTCGAGTCCGACTCAATGCCAATTTTTTGCGAACTTCGGGGATTCTGTTATCTTTTTGTCTAACCTAAGGATAAAGATATTTCTGAAAGCCACTTTATGACATAACCTTATTTGGAGATGCCAGGTTTGAGATCTTTCTTAATACACCAAAGATTTGAGACAAGTTTGAATTCTTTTCACAAAAATGTCATTGTCATTCCTTTGTGCACTGCACATTCAGAATATGAGTATTTGAATATCAACTGTACTGCTGATATTACTGACCTTTGAAAAAGTTGCATGCCACCCAGTTTGTGAATATGAAGAAATTTTGAGACGTTCAAAATGCAAAGTTAAATCTTCAAAATTCTGCAAAATGCTCATTTCTGTCTGCTAGACATCTCCATTCCTCATACTTTTGAGATACTGTCCTAAAACTGTACAATGATATGGTTACAGGTAAAGCATAGCATAAAGCATTACTGTGTATATTTAGTTCATATCTTTCAATTGTGTGTAAGTACTTAATGTCTTCCTGTTATGATTATGTGGTTGCCTGATCTAATTTCAAACAAAGCCTGATATCTGTGTAGGTGAGAAGGCCACAAACAAGAAGCAGATTTGTATAAAAATGATTCCAGTCAGTGCAACAACAGATGCAATTAGTGAAATCATAGTACTCAGTAAAAGCAAAAGAGCACCTGCAGGATACATATCTGCTGGGTAAGAATATTGATCTTAATAATAATGATAATAATAATGATAATTTCTGTGTTTAAAACTGACAAACCGTTGTATAGTGACAAGCACAGTACATCTTGGAATGATGTGTGTTCAATATGAGTATTGAGTTGTGTAAGGGCAGTTGATGGTTCACTTTTCGTGCACCTTCATGACCATGCGCTGTGTGTAGTGCACGTGGCCAAGGAAACTCCTGCTGAGAATGCATTTTACACAGACTGCTAGTTCTGATAGGACACATGCTGTGTAGCCCTGAGATTCTCAAGAAGTACTGACATCATATTCGATTACAAGCCAACATTTCCTTTAACATTCAGTTCTTGAAACTCTATTTTGAATTTGGTGATGCACTCTTATTTTCTTGCCAGATTATTTTCTTGCCAGATTATTTTCTTGCCCGATTATTTTCTTGCCCGATTATTTTCTTGCCAGAATGCTGTTTCTGTGTTGCAGTACATGTATGTTCATTATTCAGATGTGTATGTGTAATGTGTGTGAGTTTGGCTTTATAGCAATGAGGAATTAACCAAGTTCGAATTTCTTGCCGAGTCCGAGTATTGCAAGTTTGATTTTACGGAGTCCGAATCTGAGTCCAAGTTTCAAATATTTAAAAAAGTCTTATTCTGTTGAATTTTAGTTCAGCAGTTTGCACAACTGTTATGAGTTTTTTTTATTTTGCCTTAGTTTACACTAGGAAGTTGTGATTAGTAAGCACTAATGGTAGCAGTATTTGGGTTTTTAATTAGGTCATTTGTCGTTTTGTAAATAAAAATTACAGTAGTTGTGTATTTAGTTAGATCGATTGTCATTTTTTTAAAATAAATAAATTGATTTTCATGTTAAAGACAGAAAATCTGAAAGATTAATACTCAGACCCATTGTTTGTCCGAGTAATGCAGAGTATTACGAAACTCAGGCGAGTTCCGAACCGAGCTTCGGTTCATCGTTAATAGCAATGCTTCAGTTACTGGGATGCTTAGCTGCCATATATTAAGAGTAATACTTTAGAGTTATGCCAGCTTTCTGAAGGTAGTAAATCTGCTTTAATTGGCTGCCTTTTGATGGCTTTATATGAAGTTGAGTGTGTATGCAGGGACGTGAATGGACTGTTGGTGTGTTTCAAGATGTCAAAGATTTCAACAGCAGTGAGTGCCAGCAATCCACCTCAGGCACAGAATTCTGGCAGTCAGCTGAAAAATGGTCAGCACAGGTTAGTCATCCTGGGTGGAAATTATTTTTTCATTATTGGTCTTAATTCAAACCTGGACTGTTCTTTTTTGGGTCATACACAGTTACAACAGCATGACTTCAATTGGAAGCTCTCCTTGAACTGATTAGCAACACATTCCTATTGTATCATCCTCTTGATTTGACTGTGGGTTCCTACAATCTCTGGCTTATTTGATGTATTTTGAAAATATGGCAGAAAAGACTAAGAATTATTTCATGGAACTGTTTACTGTATATGACAGACTTCAACAATTGGTTTTGAGATTTTGTGTCATTTTATGGATCTCTTTATGTTCAACAGTCTTTCGTTTTCTGGAAAAAGCTTCTCCAAAGTCTGTTGTTCATTGTTTGCTATGGTGTTTTATGGTAGTTTGATGGTCTTTGCAAATATCTTGTTCATCTGTTACTCACGGTATGTTCTTAGTCAGTGGGCACTTCCTGTTGCTGTTGGTGAACATATTTTAACTGACAAGTCTCACCACACGAGAGCAATTATTTTTTTCAGCTGAGTATTTAATTGTGTTATTGTAGATGGTAGTACAAGGTTGAATCAATCAATCATGCATTTCTAATGACGAGATTAAGTGATAAATAACCTGCCGACCAGTTTAATGATTGGATTGTTGCTAAAGTACAATTTGTTGATATCCAAGCTGAAATTTTCCTTTCAGTACGGATAGCTACCCGGTTAATTGGTGGGGACTTCCACCTATGTATCAGTCAAGAGACCCGACATCTATGTACTCTGCGTTTCATGTACAAAGAGGTTTGGAGGGGAATAGTGACCATCGGCCTCCATTCGCATATGGCAGGTCGGTGTTGGAATGGCATGGCGTGTTTCATTTGGAATTGTCTGTGCTTTCTGGTGCTGAAAGGTTTTCTTAGTGCATCACACTATTCAAGCTCAATACAGGATATTATGTAAACTACAACCGCATAGGTCTACTGAATTGTCAAGTTTTTCCGGTGATTCAGAAGTCCTGAATGTGAAAAAACTGAAAATTTCACATTGCAGAAGTTATCATAATTTATTAAGTGCATATTGGGTATTTAATTTAAACCTCATATTAATATCGTCTCCAGGAACTATTGCAACATTCAACAATTATATGTCAGACTATTCCTTTCCATTATCCATTTGACTACTTTAGTGTCAGGCATGTAAGAAATTGCACAAATATGACTTTCCATAATTCTTTAAGGCAGAACTTTTGTCAAAGTCCAAAGTTTGTATTTTAAAATGCTTGACTTAGAAATTTTCTTTACTTTTAAGGATTATGAGTAAAACAGGGAGAATGGGAGATTTATGAGGAAGAACAGGGAACATTTTGAACTTAATTTCCTTTTGCAATGGGTCAATGTACATGTTTTTGAATTTGGTACATGTGTATGAAGTTTAAGCTTGCCTACAAATTTAACAAGCAGAGAGTACATTGATGCTCCGGTAGTGGGCATATTGCTCTAGCGCTCAACATATCAATAATGTCAAATTTCAATTAAGTTAGTTTGGAAGTTACGGATTTACAAGTATATTTCCTCTGAGCTTTGGCATGTTGCCACTTGCCTAAGATTGCACTACCAGCCAGTGATATTTATTGCTGTCGCTGCAACCATTTCACCACTTTGCATGAGTAGCTAGTGTAAAATTAAACTTTTGTGTTACATTGCCACAAGTTTTGAACTGTAGACACACTGAAAAATATTGACAGCATCTCAACTCGAGATTTGGTATTTCACAACACCTTGACTTTGCCATTCATCTGTCTGATAATGAAAGACAACCCCTTTTGTTAGCTCATCCAAATGTGGGACTGAATTTGGCATCAATTTCTTAGCATAGTTTGCATTGTTCTGTTGTTTTGTCTGAAAATCTTTATACTGTCAGGTGTGAATGCAGCCTGCTTAATCATTATATAACTTTCATTGTTCTTTTAACTAGTGAACTGTCCTTGTGGCTCTATTGTATTTCTGAATTGTTCATGAGCTGACCTTTGCACTTGAGAGCAGGCCAGATTGCTGATTTTTATCTGCAGATCAGGCACATTAGTTATATGCTGTCCTATACCGATGGGAGAAGTCACAAGTAGCTCTGACTAAATGATTGCTAGGTGCCAAAGTTCTATTTTCATGTGGATGCCAAACTCACTTGTACTGTACAATTGATAAATGTGTATTTTTAATGAAAAATGGATTAGAATGAGATATGGCAGAATTTGTTAAACCTTGATATTTTCATTTTTATGCTAGCAACATTTTTATGCTAGCAACATTTTTATGCTAGCAACAAGTGTTTCATCATCCATTGTGTGCTCTGTTTCACTTCCTGTTTATCTCTGAAAGCTGCATGTGTTTCTATTTAACATGGAGTGCATGACTCTGTTGTCTTGTCCTCGCTAATGTGTTTGTGGTAATAGTTGTTTGTTTAATGATGGTTTTGAAACTTGTCTTTCGAATGTGCTCTCTAGTGTTTTATTAGCAAAGAAGTCTTCAGCTTTGCAACATCTTTAAGGATTTACACTCACTTACTTTTACATTTACAATTGTGTCTTGTCAGATGATTGTAATTTGTTAGAGATGTATGCACCAGATACAGTAATGGTGTATATTGTATGTACATATTTCTATAGTGCCTCTCCAGGCATAATCTAATCAGGCTAACCAGAGATGCTCTCAGTGCAAAAGGTCCAGTGGGAAAATAAAAGTCTAAAGCATACGGGCAGAAATAGGAGCACCTGCAGTTAAAATCGCAAGAGCGAGTCGGAGAGGGATATCATTCCAAGGCAATGGGCTGATAGACACATACGTGCGGTATTGAGCAGAAGCCATCCGAAGTTGAGAAGCCATCCAGGAGGTCGTGTATTGCACAAAATAAACTGAACATGGAAGTAGCTTTCAATGACAAGTTGATGTTAATGATTGATAATTGTGACTTCTACTCTTATCTTTAAAACCTTTTAGGTTTATTTGCTGAAATTCACACTGTTTTCAATTTCATTTACATGTCTGCATGGTATCTGAATGATAGTGCTAAGAGCTAAAGGGATTGACATACCTGTATAATTGAATTTGTGATGAAAGTGAGCACTGAACAGTTTTATAAAGCACCCTAGAAGTAGCTTGCTACCTACTGCGCTCTATCAACTGTCATAATTACAATTGAATATTCAATATAAAATTTAGTTTCAAGTCATTTTCGTTTCTGCCTCTGACTGATTTTATGCCAACGCCGATTCAGATTATTGCACTGTGACTTTCATGTTTCATTTGTCGTAATTTTACAATATTTCTTTTCATCAGTGCATCAGTTCCTCCTCCTGCAAGTCAGACTCAATTTGCAAATTCAACAGAAATTGGATGTAATGCTAGCCAGAACTGTAAGTTTCATTCACGAAAAGTCATCTATAAATGATGATTGTTATAATAATGATAATAATAATATTGTCTTTTTTAATTTCAAGCTGACAATCCACAGTATGATAACAAGTATTGTATGAACAAATGATGACAAGTTATGACAGGAGTTGAATTTAATTGTCGACTGCCATTCAAGGCACCTATTATGTTGTTCATTTGATTTAACCAATGCCCATGAAAGGAAGGATGAGTCAACCAGTGAGTCAACTTAGGGGATACAGGAAGCAAAATTGCTTTATTATGTGTTGAATCAATACTATATTAAATGGTGTTTTCCTGGCCTGTGTCTTCTCATCTGCCTGTTTGTTTTTATGATCTAGCTCTGTCTGGTGTTCCATTTCGCTTAAATCCCAAGTTCGCTGATAATTCGATGTTTACGCATGTAAGTGTTAAAGAACTGCTTTAAGTTACTGATGGATGTTTAACAGTCGAAAAATGGGAAAATATTCAGTTTAATTTTAATTTTTTTCCAAAAATTGGGGAGGACTTTTTGATAAGGAAATTCACGAAAGATATATGCGATTGTAGTGCTGTTTTTAATTACATTATTAATTATTTAATTATTTCTTTATGCATATTCTGCCTATGATGAAATAGCAGTTGATTGTGCCTGACAATTTGATTTAAATGCTTGTGCATGGTCGCTGCAAAGAAGTGTCTAAGTTGACTGTTGCTGTTTAACGATGCTGTCTTATAATAAAGGTGATCGGCGTTGCCCTCCTCCTTTATCCAGAGTGAGACTGGCACTGCCAGAGGATGAGCAGTGGCAGAGTTTTAATGGTAATGACAGTAAAATATTGCTCTGAGTTTCACAGTTACAAGATAGATGTGTTTATAGTATGAGACTTCAGGTATTTGTGATCTGATGAAGTTCAGATTCTTTTTACTGCTCCGTGTATCTGTTGTAACAGATTTTTTATGATTTGTGATAAATGTTGCTTGCTTTTTGAAGATACGAAAATCAGTTGTAAATTTAATATTGGATAATGATTCTTGGTTAAAAGAAGTGAACCTGTATTTTCTGGTCATGTTTTCAGCTGCAGTTTGTTTCATCACTGCCATACAAGTCACTCATTGATATTGAAAATGAGGTATGTACCTATGTTCAATATTGCTGAAAACTGTCTTCCCAATGACACAAAATTCAGAACAGAACACAACAAATTTGTGTATCTGTCATTCTGTGTTCATCAACCATGATCTCCATAATCTCCAGCTACATGTGCGACGTCCTCCACTGGCTTCCTCTCGGGCAGTGAATCAAGTATCGAATAGCTGCCTTAATCTGGCGATGCCTGCTAGGCCTCGCTCCTGCCTACCTGATCGAACTTTGCAGCCCCACCCTTAGTGCTCGGGGTACGCGCTCCATCCGATCGGTTGAACAGGGTCTCCTTTATGTTCCTCATGCTCGCACCAGCACCAGGCATAGTCATGCATTCTCAGTGGTGGACCCCTCAATTTGGAATGGCCTCCTTTTGATGCTCTGCTCCCTTCCTAGAATTCCCTCTCTGGCATTCCTCTCTCATCTTAAGACTGTTTTTATTTGGCCGCGCTGGGGTTGGAAGCGCCTCTGAGTAGTCACCTTGAAGAGGCGCTATACACAAATTCTCGTAATGAATGAATAATTGTCAACTCATGAATATTCAATGCGATATTTAAAAATGAAGTTCAGGACATCAGCTTGTGTATGAGCGCTTTGCCTGTGGTATTTTTTTTTTCATTTATGTTTTATTATTACATGGATGCCATTTGGAAACAGACAAAATAGTGGTGAACAAAACAGCAACAATCCTATAACCTGGGACTTTGATTTGAGTTGCCATGAACTATGAGTATGCAATTACCCTGCCCATATGAAGAATGTTCCAACTATGAAGATATTAAATCACGGCTCAAGGGATATCTTTTAATCAACCATATGACTGCGATTTGTTTTTTTGAACTGATGTAAAGCGCCCTTTCCCAGACTCTGCTGAACTACGGTGCTGTAGTAATTGTCTTGTTATCATTATGTTAACTACCTACCCGACAACTACAATGTGTCTCTTGCTTGTTTTCTTGTTGTTGCATCTGGACAACAGTATGCGTTGAATTTGACTTGTTTATACAGTTTGTGGTTGTTTTTGGTAGAATTGTAAGCATGTGACGATGCTGTTGATCTTCTACATGAGGTCGCTTTCTGTTGTTTTATAGTTCAACTACGTTTTCAACCTTGAGAGTTCAACCATCAGCCAAACAAGAAACTAAATGCAGCACAGAATGCATTCTGTTTAATTGATTGTGAATTATTGTAGTAGAGTATGTTGCTGCACGTTTTGAGCATTCGAAAGTCTTGGGGAAATGATTATGCTATTAGGCTGATCAGACTGAAAATTGCCATCTTTCCACAGTCATTATTATGATATAAGGCAGTTTAAGGCACTGTTTTGCTTTTATTGCTGATGTACAAATTAATTTTGATGAATTTTGTTTGGCCTTTTTTAGTTTTAGTTAACTTTTATATTCATCATTCATCATTGAGACTATAATTATGGGCTGCAAATGCTGAATTTTGCTCACCCAACTTCAAAGTGTTTCTGCTCTTGTTTTTGTGCAATAATCTTGTGATTACAATTGACTTGCCAAGGAGAACTAATGTCAGTTAATATTGTTGCTCAGTGGTTCATACATGTGAAAATGTATATTGGTTTTGAGGGGCACGTCTAATCAAAGATGATGGCTTCCAGGGTTATGCACAGTTCAATAAGGATAACAAAGCATTTGTTAGAACCGATGTTACAAAGGCGAAACTTGCTGCATCAGCTGCCGTTCAGTCACTGTGCCATCTCTAATCAAGTTAATGTATGTTCTCAATTGCACTTAGTTTGGTACAGACACTGGTAACAGCTTTCCTCTTTGCATGTATCATGAAACAAAATGAGGCGTTTGATACAGGCTTCAGGAAAGAGGTAACCAGCTGGTTGTGTGTTGCACTAACCACATGTCCAGGACTTGATCCCTTTCTGACTCAGGTGGTAGGAAAAGGAAACGAGTGCCTTCTTATTGAATGCTGAGTTTGGAATATGGCAGACAAAAACACAACTTGACCAAATTACCTGTGACATGACTACATAAAGTTGTACACTGTATTTTAAATTTGGATTGATGTACAATAAATTCATGATGTCAGTTTTAATTTTTTTTTTAATATTTTTCCGGGCCAGTTAGTGCCAAGTTGTTGTGTTTTAAAATCACTTTGTTAATTATTGTTTAAATTATGGTAAATTTTGGTTTGTTGTGTTTGATGATTTCTTGAAGTTGTTTTACTTGTGTAAATCCTGAATTGTTGCTCTTTACTCTCGGTTTCTTTACAGTCTGTCAGTTATGACATTTGCTTTGAGCCTTTTGTAAAGGAAGCTTTTGTTTCTTTTATGATGACCTTAAACTTGTCGTAAGTTATGATTTGTCTGTGTTATTCTTATAAATTGTGACATGTGAATATTGCTAATTTATTTAGATTCAATAGAATCATGGCATCAAAACTGAAAACAGTGCAGTTGAAGAAGAATTTTAAATGATTGTAAATCATGTAGTATGTGGTGCTTTGTTACAGACCTATGGTGAGCTCAAAATAACGAATTATATAATTAGAAAGGCAATTAAATTGACTGAATACAGTTTTCATATGTTGATGATGGCAATTAAATCAAGATAGAAAGGATGATAATGACAATGAACTTTATTGTTGTAAGTTTGCTATGGACTGACTGCTATGTTTTTATGGAAGTTGTACCATTGTTTAACCATAAGTTTTGAATACAGTGAATTACGACCTATTATTTTAAATTTCGAGTACTGTGAGAAAGTTTTGAATGCTAGTGTTGACATTGTTAGTAATTCTCTGTTGCATTATTTTGGCATGTACACATTTTAAAACTAGTTTCTTAACTCAAGTTTTCTGAATCAGTGTATAAAAATACTAATAGATCATTATTTTAGCACTTCTTCACTAGTATCCATTGTGTTTCGTTGCTCTTGCCTGTCTTGCATTTTTAGTAACTTTTGCTCCAGTTATATACCTGAAATTTAACATATTAATAATGCTACGTTTGGGAGCCTCAGGAAGTATTTAATTATGTATAGGTTGTGAAATACCCAGTAGTGTGGTCATGCTGTAAATGCTGTAATTGCAAGTCATACCTTAGGCCATGCTATATCAGATTTCTTATATCGGAGTGTGTTTGAAGTTGTACTTGTTTATGGAGTTTATATATTAGGGCATAACCGAGTGGACAGTTTCCACAGAATCCAAGTATTTGGATGAACGATTTGCCGGATTCGGGTACGAACCGAATAGTAGCGGCAAATCAGGCTAGCGTCAGCGAGTAGGCCTACCATCCGTAGGCAAAGTGTAGTTAACCTGACACCTGCACAGCAGGTGTCAGGTTAACTACAGAGAACTATCTATAGTCAATGCAGAGTCTATAGCAATATCCTTCATATAGCGTATAGTCGCGCTCTAGGCTATAGCAATATATTTATTATTAAGTAACTTTATTTGTGAAACAAATGTAAAATCTTGTTATAAAATTTGAAATACGAAGTTATCAACGACATCTTTACTCTCTAATGTTTACCGGAAAGTGGGTGGAGCCAATTCAAGCGGAAAAATTAAGTTTAGGTCTGTGGAATGCAACCAAAAGAAATTATAACATATAAATTAACATCATTATTTTAAAGAAAATTCAATGGAATTTTAAGTTCTTGTTTAATTAATCAATAACTTATAAGTAAGTCCGTTAGTCCTAAATTTATTTGATGAAAAAATATCATTTTATAGAAAAAAATTTAACAAAAATAGTTATTTTTAGCTATTTGCAGGTGTAATATTTGCCGAGGTGAATACTTACGAATAGGCCAATATTCGGCAGAGGCGATTTCCGGTTATGCCCTATTATATGCATGTACATGTATTTCTGTACAACATTTATATTTTTTACCTTTTGCTGAAGCATTAATTTCTGGAGAGTTTATCATGTTAGACGTATTTGAACTTTTAAACATTTGTTCATTGTCTAAATTTTGATGACTGGAGGCATTTAATGCTCTAGGTCGTCTTATTATGGCAATCATTGGAATGTTTGTGTGCCAGTTATTTTCACAATAGACTGTAGATGTTTATAATCCACAAACATTGGGAACTTGCCTGTGTGACAGCTTAACTATGTGAAGCTTAATAGGATTATTTTCATCTGTTTTCAAAATATTGATTCTGATGACAATAGTGGATGGGGTAGTTGAGCCTTTTGGACAAGGGACACAAACAGCAGCTGAAACCACGTGACTTAGCGACTGTCCTGTACCCAGGTCCTACTAAGAAGCCTGCATTTGAAGAATGCAACAGTCGAAGAGAGCAAAGTGTTATGTTACCCATCATTCCTGCTCTTGTCTTGTGTGTATCTGTAACCTTTGTAGATTCCACCCTAGTGTGCTTGATTTCGAAATGGCACCAACTATTGCTGCATCTATAGTTCATGCTCAACTATAATTCTTATTACTACAAATGACTTTTCTTGAATATAGACACCACTCAATGAAACCCTTCAAGCCATCTAGAGTGTACTTGCTCTTGGGGTCAGTAAACACCAACCATCACCATAATCACTTTTTCTGTCTCCAAATAACTACTGGCTCAATGAGTGAAATATGAAGTTCTGTTCACTTAACTTACAACGCACTCCAATCCTACCAGCCATCCTTGTTTTGTCAGTGTCCAACAAACCATTTAAGTCAACCTGTTCATCTGCTTCTCCACCCTATTGTCACTTCATCACTATAATTTGCAAATCACCCCATGGCCATGGCTGCCCTGCCTCTGGGGAATATACTCCCGCCAGAATAACAACAATTAGCTGATCCATTTTGATATCACAACACAGGCCTTACATCTAAAACAGGAAAACTCCTTTTCCAAAATCCTATCCTGATTCCATCTTCCCCTTGCCTCCATGGCTACTTAATTTCTACATATAAACACCATCCACCATAGCCATCTGACTGACTGTCTTATGTCTAAAGAACCGATTTTAAAAATAACTAGTTTTTTAATTTGTTTTTACTAAACTTCTGTGCATGCATAAGCTTGTTCCTGCAACTTTGCTTTCAGGTGCTGTTGAAATCTTAACATTACCGAACAGTGTCAGAGATGATTGAAGATTTTGATATTCTGGGACTTAAACGGTCAAGCATGAAGTTTTGCACTTAAATTGCCACTCAACAGGAATTCAGTGAAGATGACAAAAATGACTTAATATGTTTAGTAGTGAAGACCAAGAAACAACCATAGCAAAAGAGTTTTGAAGCATGGGCTACAATGAAAATCGGTTGTTGAAGCAATTTAATAGTCAAACTTCAACACCATATTGTGTGGCACAGTGGCCGATCGGTTAGAGTGGTCAGCCCCCCGTAACATTCAGTGTGCGCCGATCGAGTGGGTTCGACCCTCGTCCGAGGAGTCACCATGTAGGGACCTTGAGCAAGTCCTTTGCGCACAATGGGGGACTCTGTGAAATAGATGGCGCCAGTATCAAATGTGGGTAAGCTACCTGAGGTAAAATTGTGTGCTTGATGTTGATTGGTTGTTGTGCTGTATGTTCTTCAAAAGTAATGTAAAAGTTAGCCAGATTATAAAATGTATGTATTTACGCATAATTATAATTCTTATGCCAGCCATTGATCGGAACAACATAAATAAATAACGCACGGCCAATATAAAAGAAAATTTGTTAGACCTATGTGCAAAATGGCGCCATCTGTTTCTACTTAAGGAGCCGCCCACAGAGTCCTCTATTGCTCTGCAGTACAACTGCAATTGCGCCGTCGAGGCGTGTGTGTGCACTTCTGAGCATAAAATGTTGGATCAAATTTCGGTAATAAAAAATAAATAAAATATTATACATTTAGGCCCCTTTATATAATACTGCACTTTCGCCATTGGACTCTGTAGCTGCTGTTTAACGACACTGTGATAACAAAGATCATTAGCGTCGCCCCTCCTTTAAACAGACTTGGGACTTGCATTGCTGGTCTGCAGGCTGTAAGATTGATTCAGTTTGAGAGTAGGTAGTAAGCAAGTGATTTGAGTGTGATTTTAAGATTGATTCGATTTGAGTGAGTTAGTAAGTAAATAAGTAATTTGAGTTATATGATTTAAGATTGATTCAGATAGTAAGTAGTCTGAGTGTGATTTAAAGATTAAGTCAGTGTGAGTGAGTTAATAAGTAAGTTATTTAAGTGTGATTTAAACATTGATACAGTTTGAGTCAGTTTGTAAGTCAGTAATTTGAGTGTAATTGAAAGATTGACACAATTTGAGCGAGTTAGTAAGTAAGTACTTTGAGAAATATGATTTCAAGATTGATCCAGTTTAATTAAGTTAGTAAGTAAAAAGTACGTAATTTGAGTTTTCTTGGATTTCATACAAATGATAAATTTTAAACTGTCTCATAATCACTTTAAAATGGTTTATTATGATAAAGAGAAGCTATATGAAAAAATTGAGGTAAAAAATCATCATACTTACATAATTTTACTTTTTACGGCTTAAAACGTCAATATCTCTGTTATTTCTTCATCAAGTGAAGATATTTCTGCAGTCTGCTGTTGCCCAAAGGCCCATAAACAAGCTGTGAAAAAATTATTCTGGTTGGATAAGGTCGACTTTTTTATCCGAAAAAACTGGTGACGCCATATGTGTTAATCGTTTGCGCCTGCTGTAGTGGTCTATATTATGCGAAATCTTAAAAACCACATAAAAGTCGCATAAAAAACAAGTTAATGATGGTGCTATTTCATTTCGAATTTTGTTTGGCCTTTATAAACTGTGTAGACATTTTAGTCGCTTGTGACATCAGTAACCTTTGCCGCGGGTAGCCTCTTGGAGGTATCTGCTCCTGGGTGTGTTATCTTATGACTTGAACGAACTGCTGCTTATCAGACGAAAAACTTGAAAATCTTTCTACCAGACTGTCGACATCTCAAAGTCTGTTAGATAGAAGCGTTTTTGTAATCGAAATTGTTAGGTTGGAGATTTTCGCTGTAAAGATGCTGAAAGTAAGATGCGAAATCACACTGTCGCTTTCCATCATTAATTGAACGGCTGATCGTGTCAACATCATCGGGTCTCGGACCTTTGGTCATGTCAAAGTTTCTATCAATAACTTATCTCCATTACCTCTATCTATCGTTCTCACTATGGTGCCTAAGTTTATGGCTGTAGTTTGAGAATTTTCGTGTCATTGCTGCGACGAGGTCCCCCGAAATATATACGGGCTATATAGAGGCGAGTGTTTGAAGCTGCTGTTTACTGTTTGAAATAAGCATTGATGTACCGTAGTTATTAACTAGTAGTTATAACTACTTTAGAAGTAGTTGCCTAGTAGTTTTAACTAGTTTTTAAGAAGTAGTTAAATAAATAATTTAACTACTTTTATCAAGTGGTTTTAAATTAACTAGAAAATTTCACATTGACTACATTTTCCCCATTTACTAATTCCGTCTTACAAGAATTTCTGTTTATTTCACAGCAAACATGGACGTTGCCCATATAATCTCATGAGTAGGCGTATATTCGCTGTGTAATTGTTTCATTAAAATTTGTGCATACTATTGTGAGGAAGTGGGTTCCTCTCAGAACTGCAGTAAAAGCCTAAGGCATTATGCCTGTTTAATGGCATACCTGGAGATTATTGCATGATAAGAACTAGAGTAAAGCGGTCACAGAGGGGTTGGGGCTTATGATCCACAGTTAAGAAATGGGGAAAGCAGCCAGTACGTGGCTGGACAACCACCAGGGGTCGGATACAACATAAGACACAGGATTCGCTTTCAACAAAACCAGAACTAGACGAATTATTATGCAGCTTGCTGTAACTTACTGAGTTTTGTCAGTCTGCAGTAGTGAACAAATATTAATTGTATTGTATTGTGTTTGAGTATTTATAGAGCGCCTCTAGTAGGGTGGTGAACCGTTCAGAAACGCTGCTAGTGTGCAAGGCCACATAAGAAGAAACAGGTTTTTAGAAAAGCAAAAGAAGATGAGAGACTGACAACCGCAACACAAATGGGAGCGCGTTCCAGAGCAAGGGGCGAACCACTGAGAAGGCACGATTTTGTTTAGTAGTTGTACAGGATTCTCTATCCATAGGATATGATGTCAGTTACTGGAAGAATGTTGTGTTATATGATGTCTTGCCTGAGCTGTGGCAGTCTGATCAGTCTATTGGATTCGAATCACAAACATTTTCCACGCTGTCTTCCAATGCTGCCCAATGGCTGTGGTCATCATAGAAACAACCTGCTGCATATTTCCATTTTTTTATAGTCCTTCCCTTAGCACTTGCTGGGTTAGCCATATTGTTTCTAAGTAGGGCGATGGTAGGGGAAATCTCTCAGGAATTATCCTTCCACAGTTGCACCCTGTAGTTCTGTTAAAGTATGTTGTTCAGGACTGGTACATGTCATGTCTGGCTAGCATTCATTCTCAGTTGCTGGACTGTCCATACTGCACTCAATCTCCTCATGTTTGTGTGATTCACCAAAGCTGACTTTCACTCTGTAATGAAAACTAAAAACTGACCTCTTTCAGTCTGTTTATGGTTTTGATGTTTGCTGTTCTTCAGAATTTTAGAAAATAAAAAATGTTTTGATGGTGCTTGTTAATTTTTATGCATTGTAGGCCGCTTTTTCATTGCCTCGTGTCATCACTCCATTGTTCCATCTCAGAACTTTGTCTTCTCAGGCAACAGGCGTTGACAAGAAGTCGCTAGGCCTGTCATTTGGTGAATAGAATTCGAGCATTTTGAAGATAGATTTTCATCTGATAAGAAACCATAGGTTTTCAGCTCTGACAACGAGTTCTTTAAGTTCAGTTTGGTATAAACATAGTTACTTTGTCTTAGGTTGCACTCAGTTTGTGACTTGTGCAAACTTCCTGATAGTGTTGATGTTGAGCAAACAAGTATATATCTGAAAGAGCATTGTCTATCTGTGCTTTGTTTTTGATTTTATAATACTACAGCAGTCCTAACTGAATGCTGAAAACAACATACAGACAAAGTCACTGAACCTTTGTGTCTACACTATGCATAAATTATCAGTCAGACATAGTATAGAGTCAGTGGGTTGGATTGGAGTTTATGACCTATGTATTCATTGACCCAGACTGCAACAGTATGCAATATGCTTGTATAAATTTAGAACTGAGGTCATTTACTAGAATGCTTATCAGTGATTTTGAGTGGCTATCCAAGTCCAACTAATATCGTGTGATTAGATAAATCTCATATTACCATGTAATTAAAATGAGGTATTTGGCTGAGGTCTTCATAGATCTGTAATCTAACCTGAAAACTTATAGGATGTCACTGAAATTATTGTAGTAGTGCATTTGGCTTGGGTTGATCATTATGTAGCCAATTTCATGGTTCATGGTGGGGTCAGTCCTGTGAGCCAGATAGTCACTCAGTCCTATGAAAATAATCAACTTTGAGACAGGTAGTCTAAACTAACTTACATGTATTATGCAGATGAAGATTTTTGATGAGTATCTTTTGCTTCTCAGTGAGCTCCAGCAAATGATTTCTGACCCTGACATTATAGTAGTTTAAACTCAAAATAAGTTACTTCCATCTGTAGTTATGTTTAATATATGGAAAATGTCACTTGTTTACATAAGTTGTTTTAGATTAATAAAGCCCTTTGCTTTTTTACCGCTTCTATTTTGTAAGGTTTCACTTCTGCAATTATATTAATTTAAGATTGAAAAACACTTGTAATTAATAATACAGATCAAGTGTTTAGTTATGCAGTAAATATGTTTTAAGCTTGGTTCTGCTTTTATTTCTATCAGAGCTCACTCCAGAGCAGCTAGAGTTCCAGCAAGTTGCCCGAAAGTTCACTGAAGAAGAAATCATCCCTAAGGCGGCTCATCACGATGAAACTGGTGAAGTTAGTGTCACTTTTGTCATAGTTTTAGCAGGGTTTTTTGACATTCAGAGTTCTCCATTCTTTCCATATTATAGTTCATCATCTGTTTGTTACATGTTCTTTCATGAGACGTACTTCTCCACTTTTTGACCAACTCTGTTTGACTATCTTTTATTTGATAATTTTCTTAGCTTAGTCATGACTCGTGTGTATGATAACGATTTCATTGCTTGTTATTATTATTCTTATTTTCTGATTGAAACCATTTTTACTTCTTATTGCTGGAGATAGTAACATTTGTTTTATCATAAAATGTGCAGTATCCTTTGGAAATTCTGCAAAAAGCGTGGAAATTGGGATTTATGAACAACCATATTTCTGAGAAATATGGTGAGTGATTACTTGCTTGTTTTTATTATTCTTATTTTGTAATTGAAACCATTTTTACTTCTTATTGCTAATTTACTTTGGGTGTAGACCTGTAATTTGTGTAAAAATATGTAGGAGGAGATTCAGTCTGTAAAATTAAGATTATGAGGTATATGTATTTAAATTTTAATACAAATGAAAAATGTAATGTTTCTGGCTGACCTTTCTTGTGGTGCCTTTTGAGTATATCTTGATCAAGAAGAAGTTTATTTTATTTGTGGTCGGTAAAGTGAGCACTGCTTGACTTTTTCACCCACATACTCTTCGAACTCTGCCATCAGAGTGATGTTGAGCATTTCCAGTTGATGCCATGTTCAGAGTTCCTTGCCTGTGTTGCATTGTGCATGATGAACATTGTGGGCATCTAATGTGCTCCAAAGAAATGCACATCTACTCTGTGCATTTGGTTGTTCCATATCTGATCCAACTCTACATCTAATTGCTTCTGGTTTTGCAGGGTTCAGTCTTGAATGGCTAGTAATAAATTTCTTCTGCATCCTACAACTGAATTTCTACATCCAGCAAATACCAAGAACTGTGCAAATTTCGCCATCATGAATATGTATGCAGATTGCATGGGTGATCTGACTCCAACATGTCATGTGGCATTTTGAAATTAGATCAATATGACTTTAATTATGATATATTTGTAGAATCAGGTCTTTTTTACCTTTGACTGTCTTAATTTCCCTAGCTAACATATCTGTTTCCAGCAAACTTGACTGCTGTAATTTGCTTCTCATTGCTATTACTATAGGCAATCAGTGCAAGTTGTTGATGGCCCTCTTACTCAAGCCGTCTGCACCAAATGCATGTGGTTCATGATCAAAGTCTCCTGAATAGATTAGACAGATGGGTGGAATATCTTCTAGTGTTTGAGGCTGTTACTTGTTTTGTAGGTGGAACACCATACGGAGTGCTAACTGAGTGCATCTTAATGGAGGAATGTCATTATGGGTGTACTGGAATATCGACAGCCATGGCTGCAAACAATCTTTCTGTATGAGCTCTGTTTATCTTCATTTTTCAGTAAACGATGAGATATATGAAAGACTTATGCTTGTTGTTTCAATCTGTGTTCTTTTTCTACAGTGGACTTACCCATCTGGAGTGAATCTGATTACTAATGGTGATTTATATGCCTATTCTAAAATTGTTAAAGGAGGTATGGGATTTGCCTAGGCTATTTTTTTAATAATTATTTTTTTGCTTCAATTTGATTCAAAGTACTATGTTGTAATTAGGGCATAACCGGAAATTGCCTTGGACATTCGCCTCAGTCGAAAATTGGACTATGCGGAAGTATTCGCCTCTGCAAATATTACACCCGCAAATAGCTAAAAATAACTTTTTTGATGAAATAATTTTTTTGATAAAATAATATTTTTTCATTAAATATATTTAAGACTAACGGACTTACTTATAATTTGTTGATTAATTAAACAAGAATTTAACATTCCATTGAATTTTCTTAAAAATAATTATGTTCATTTATATATTTTAATTTCTTTTGGTTGCATTTCCCACGGGGCAACCAAATCAGTAATTTTCCCGCTTGACTATAGATAGTTCTCCGCAGCTGTGCACAGGGCAGGTTACCTGCGCTTTTGGTACTCGCTGGTAGTGGCGGCGCTGCACGGAAGCGAATATGCAATTACGTAAAAATCAAGAAAGATAAAATATCAATTTTTTACGAAATTATGGTACATCTTTCAATATGTTTTAAATGAACATCAGATACGGAACATGTGTATCTCCGCTATTGCGTATCAAATTTTCAAGGTCAGCTTCGTCACTGCTCGCTGGTCAGATTTGCTGCTACTATTCAGTTCGTACCCGGATCCGACAAATAGTTCATCCAAATACTCGTATTCGGTATCCGGTGGAAATTGTCTACTCGGTTATGCCCTAGTTGTAATTGTTATCATTAAGGTTTCATTATCTTGAGATCATGCTTTGTCTTACATTCTAGCAAGCTCCAGTCAAGAATGCTGGCAACGAAGAACAGAAGAAGAAATACCTCGGAAGAATGACGGAAGAGTGCCTTTTCAGTGTAAATGTCTCATATTTCTTTATCTCACTTGATCCGGGTTGATTATACTCCAGCAACAGTCTTAAATGTGAAAGTTATGGATGCCATCCCATAAAGGTATTTTTCTTATATTCAGAGCTGGTGGTTGACTTCTGTTTATAATTTTGGTTAATTTCTTCACTTCTTATCCACATCTCAAACTTTAAAACTAGAAATTGGCAGAAATGATGTCTCTGATATTTTTAGCGATTGTGCTAGAAAGTGTCATAAATTTTTGGCAATACTATGAATGTTCAACAGAAGTTTAGTAGTTAATTAACATACAATTTAAGAGGTTCTCCTGTGTGGTTGTGTTGATGCAGGCATACTGTGTGACTGAGCCGAGTGGTGGTTCTGATGTGGCCGCAGTGAAGACTCGAGCTGTTCGAAAGGGAAACGATTATGTCTTAAATGGCCAGAAGATGTGGATCACGGGCGGGGGTGTTGCCAACTGGTACTTTGTTCTTGCCCGTACAGCAGAGGATCCAAAGACTCCGTCGGGCAAGGCACTCACCGGATTCATCGTGGAGGCTAAATCACCTGGAGTGACCATCGGAAGAAAGGCACGTTGTTTATCATCTTCTTGTTTGTTAAAATTGAATCTTGTTGTAAACAAAGTTGTTATATTGAGATCAATTTAGTCATGCTATGCCTTTGACTCTTCAAATGAGAACATGATTTTATTAATATGCTTCAGATTGTGCTTCTTGTATAAGCACAATCGCCTGTTTTACTTCAGACTGACAAACTACAGTATGATTACAAGTACAAATTATTACAGGAGTAGAATTTTACTGTTGGCAGCTATGTAAGACACCCATTATGTTATACATCTAATTTAACTAACGGCGCCGCCTAACGAAAGCAGGATTATTCAACCTTACGGGGGATACGGGTATCCAACTCAGTTCCTCAGCTCTGCGTAAGAGGTTATTGAATTCAACTACATTGGTGAAGCCGGGTTCAAAATCAAACCTGGCTAACTATCCCAGGTTAGGGCAGGTAAAAGTGCTAGCATATGTTATTAATTGATTTTATTGTAGGAGAGGATGATGGGACAGAGAGCATCTGATACAAGAGGAATTACATTTGAGGATGTCGTTGTTCCAAAAGAAGTAAGACATTCCTCAAAATCTTACTAATTCTAGCTGCATAGCACAGTGGTCAATAGGTTGTGATGATTGTGGGTTGACATGTGCTGAGTGGAATACCTTTTATATAATATAATTATGACCCTGGGCAAGTTAACTATGTCACCAAGTAGCATTATTTGGTCCTGGCATAAGTTTGTTAATCCATCCACTTCCAAAACAGGGACAGTGAGGTTCTACATGTACTTAATCGACTAAATGTAAGACCTTGAATGCAAAGGGTTCAATATTTTGGCCTTAGTATGCTAATTCACATGCCACGTATATGTGTTTGGATGCTGGCATAAGATTCTTGTGCTGAGAATCTAGTTGCAACATCATGATGCAAAGTTGAAGTTGCATTTGCCCTATAGACTTTGTATTGCAGCAGACAACGTTACTCACATCTTATCATTACACAGACATAACATTAATACATTTTGTATCCCATGAAACATGATTAGGTGAATATGCTATGATCACTGACAGTTAAACTTTCCTTTGTTCATATAGTTTTCTTATATTCAATTCCCAAACCTAATATTTTCTGTTTTAGAATCGACTTGGAGAAGAAGGCGATGGTTTCAAGATTGCGATGGGTGCCTTTGACCAAACTAGACCACCAGTAATGTTTTCTGATATTGTTTCTCAGCTAAATTATTTTGTTATTACATATTTATTCCTCTACTATTCCAAGAGCTAAAAATATTAAAAAAATTATATGAATTTCCAAAAGTCACAAGCACTTTATATTTCTTGGTGGAGGTATACTTTCCCTCATGAAGTTTGTGATCTAAAATGCTGCTCTATAGCTAAGTACAGGGCATCAACTTGCTCATGAGTGTTTTGTCATATCAGAGGGATTTCGAGTGATCATTGTCAAGTGGAGATCTGAATCTGGTTGCCAGGGAGACCAGAGAGAGGAGGAGGTTGAAGAGCTGCTAGGGTGGGTTTTGTTGAGGACAAGATGACTTGGAGGGCAGACGGTTAGATAAAGTTAGGAATTTCTTCACACTTGGCTTTTTCTGAGAAGATGCGATTCTGTTTCTTGCACATAAATTTGAGTCCTTAAAATCTTGACCAGCTTTGGTTCAAATGTGAATACCAAATGTATGTTACATTTCCATATGGTTCCAATAGAGTTTCATCATTTTAAATATCTATCATCATTCATGAATTGTAAATTTCTAGTTATTATGTGGAATTTATGATAAATTGTTGCTATTTTAGTGTCAGTTAATGTATTTGAAATGTAAGTAGTGATCTAAAGTAGGTTGTGTTGTCTAATATAAGTTGGACTAATATTGAATGTATCCATGTACCAGTATTAACTGATTAAACAATTGTTTGACAACATCAGGTGAAAAATAGAGGTGGACTCTGAATGCACTGGTGAATGGCTGATATTGCTTTCACACATTGCTGCTTGTTAAGGTTTCTGATAGTGGTTTGTTGTTGGTTTAGGTGGCAGTTGGAGCAGTTGGTCTGATAAGGAGAGCCCTATACGAGTCCACAAAATATTCCATGGAACGGAAGACATTTGGTGTTCCGCTATATCAAGTAAGTTATTAGTGGACTTCTTTATATGGGTTGTTTTTATTGAAGTTAAACATAAGCAGTTGAACATTTGGGAATGTGTTTTTTATTTACCATTTCTTCGTTTTCAAACTCCGATCGAAATATTCATGAAATTGTGCTTTATAGAAATCACGAAATAACACAGTGCTTTGTTAGTGATTTAAGCAACTTGATCATTGTTGGTAAAATGAATTAACAGGCAAAGAAATTGATTCATTTGTTGCATGTTATTAGTGTTTAGAATCAATTTAGAAGTGAGAACAAGTTGGAAACTTTTTTCCAGAAGCTTTTCATTCAACTTCATTGCATGTACACATGTGTACTATTGACTGATTATGGCAGTCTCTGTTATAATTGAAATTTAGTTATTGCTCGGTTGTGGTTGTTGCTTCCTATTTTCTGTGGAATGTGCTAGTCATATATATGAAAATATTGTCCCATGTAAAGAATGCGATATGATGGGATACACTTGAGTTTTCTGTTGGGAATGTCACCATTTGATGGATGGTGCATATATTTATCAGGTCTTTGAATTTAGTATTTATCATATCTCACAGAGCACTGACTACACTTCCATCAACAGTTATCACACACAAATCTAGTCAAAAAATTCCCATGGTATAATATGATACTGCTTCACATACTTCAGTAGCTAGACATGTTATGGCTTGTGCAAACCGAATACTTTTAACCATTGAGCACCATAGACTGTACGGATGTTGATCCATAGAGCAGCTAATTGATCCTAACGAGCTAATTTCATCTTTAGACAGAACCAGATGGATTTAGAAAAGAATTGATTGGGTTAAAAAATAGCTAAGGTAGTGTTTTTATATTGTATAGCTGCAAAGGCTTTTGCTAAACATTCTTTTCTGTGTCTGATGGAATCGTTGTTTTGATGCTTTTACAGCACCAGACTATATCGTTCATGCTTTCCGACATGGCCATAAGTCTGGAACTTTCTCGAATGGCTGTACAGAGAGCTGCCTACGAGATTGACTGTGGCCGACGAAATACGTACTGGGCAGCTGTTGGGAAGGCCTTTGCAGCTGATGCCGCTAATAAGGCAGCTGCAGACTGTGTACAGGTTAGTCGTCTACAGCTTCATGAGGCCCTTTGCTCAGGGTGTCATGAGGATTCAAATTTTCCATTCCTTTACGTGCTCTCTATGAGTCTTTCTTTCGACTTCTTCCAGTCATAAATCGCCTGCATAGCATTGTATTAGCCGTTAGCTTAGTGCTTTTTGTGTAGTTATTAATCCTTATCTCTCTCTTTTCACTGATGTTTTTAAATTATGTAGTAATCATTGGTTTGCACAGAGGCATCCTTGTCAAATAATGCATGTGATTTGCAGAGAAAAACATATATTATTAGAACTTATAAGAATAGTGGACTCAATGAGTAAAGTAAGTGACAGAAATGCATGTAATGTAATTCATTCCATATTCTGTTGGGAATTTTGTGATATTTCTTTTTCAAAGCAACTTTCATGATTAGACAGTATTTGTCTGTAAACAGATATTTGGAGGAAATGGCTATAGCAGAGAGTATCCAGTGGAAAAGCTGATGCGCGATGCAAAGATTTTTCAGGTACATAGTTTTTGCATTTAATTTTATTGATTTTATTAGGTTATATAGGCTGGTTGTTTGGAATTGGGACACGTAACACAGCTCAGACTGTATGTCAGTTAGCTGGTAATTTGGTTTTATGATGACTAAATAAATTTGCCGGGACCGGCCATTGTATTGCAGTTTGTTAAGGAGAAACTTTTATATTCACTCCAATGCCTTATAAAAATAACAAATTATATACCAATGGTCGTTTAACATTGAATTGAAGTATGCTATTGTCATTTGTTAGAACCAAGCAAAAAGATCTGAATTTTATAACTTTATGCTGCATCCTGTTTTCAATTATGTTATTGCCAAGACTTTTATTGCTTGCTTATTTATTGCTGTTCTTTATTTAAAGCCTTAAAACTTCAGAATAGTTTTATGTTTTTGATGCATTGAAACTAGAGGAGTGTGAACTGAATGGTTGACTGAAACTATGTCCAATTATTTTTAGATATATGAAGGAACTTCGCAGATTCAAAGAATAATCATTTCACGGGAATTGTTGTCTAGGGCGAAGCACGGATGACCTGTTTATTAGACACATTTCATATAACTTTCCACATTACAAAATGGTCTAATTTTTTTGTTTATTTGTTATAATGTAATGAAGATTGTTAGTTTCATCATTACTATCTTTTGCTGTTTGAAATGTGTTCTGCTGTAGGCAGTCACGTTTGTAAAAGGAATGCATTACCTACCTAATTATGAAGATATCTTGATGTATTGAAGGGGCATTAAATTGTACATTTAATTTTTTGACAAGTCTTGAAGTATAGATTTGAACTATTGACTTTTCTAAATTCACGTTTCATAAGATATTAAGATCTACCACTTAGTTAATCGTAAACTAAACATTACATTTCAGCTGACCATTTTCTCTGCCACTTTTATATCTATTTATAGAACCAAATTATACTATAACCAAACATTATAATTTGGTGCTTGTATGCTATTGGCTGTCCTGTAGCAATATACCTTACAGACTACTTTAACGCCCAGCGTTATTGATTATGCCTTATACTTTAGTACACGCTGGTCGTTAAAGGGTTAATGGTTCAAGATGTGAGAAATGGAAAACAACGTCCATATATATGGGTTGCCATGGTTGTGTTTACATTAGTTTTGAGATAGTCTCATTTACAAGGGCAGATCCAGGAGAACTTTCAACCTTGGCTTAAGGTTTGAGTTGTACATGGCATCATGTGACTGATGCATTGATTCGCAATTCAGCAAGTGGACAAGAATTTGTACGCAACTTGCCAAGTTGGATGTTTCAGGTTAAGTGGTGAGGTCCTCTGAGCCCACAGGCCTGCCGAGAGAAGGGATGCAGAGGGTGGCAAATGCCCATGGACCCGGCGACTTTCTGGGGCTCAGGATTATTTATGGACCCATGACTGCCCTGCCTAGGGGCCCAGAATTTCTGTTGGTGGCCCTGCTTGGATTCTTTGCACCCAGACCTCAGTCATTTACTCCGTGCTTGGGGCTCCAATCTTTGCAGGTGATTGACAGTCTGGTTCCACTGTATTGTAAGTGTCCACATGTCATCGCGAGCAGTAAGTTTTTTATTGCTCATTGTGATATGAAAAATACATGTTTAGCTGACAATCGTAGTTTCATTCATAAAAATAAGTGTTCCTTAACTTGATTGTATTTTGGTACATGGTCTGTAACTATTTGCAGATCATATCTAAACTGTATCCCTGAGACTTCTTCGATCTGTGTGTGCATGCGTGCATGTGTGTATAGGCCCATGTGTATGCATAGGCCTATTTGTCTTTTGAATGCAACGCTTTTGCGATATGAAATTGTTACATTGAGCATTCTCCTGCTAATTTCTAGGTCAACACAACCGTTTTAAACTCAGAATATTTCGATATTGAGATAATGGGCTTTTTAAAATCATCATAATAACTGTGTGTTACTATTAAATCCGGTGATTATCATACCTACGGCTTATTTCTTGACCGACACGACTTTCTGCGACAAGCCAAAGCACATGGTCTAAAATCGTGATTCAATATGCAAATAGTCATCGTAATCTTCAAATTTCTAAAGCACCATTCGAAAGTGCAGGTCACCAGCTTATTCACGAGCGCTGCGTTGACACAAACGCGTAGGCGCCTTGAGTGCATCTACCAGTGTACCATCAACCCATCATCTTTAGAAAAAGCCCTCATTCCCCTCAAATCAGCCAGGAACCGAAACCATAAACTCATCAAGGCTGCCAAAGGATATACTGCTTTTAACTCATCCATTCCAGCTCCTCCAACCCTCGACTTCTTGGAGAGCTGTCGGCTCTCTCCACTCACCCACTGTCCAGCTCCATTCACCTCTGTCTCAGATTCCTTCTCTTCATTCATCTAGGACAAAATTTCATCTCGTCACTTCACTTTAAGTGTCTTGATTCTCAATCCTCCAACATTGATGCACTTCCCTCCGAACAATGTAATGTAATGACTGTGATGTCAATCTGCGAAAATTTCTCTACGCCCACAAAGACCAGCGTATTCACCGGCGCTGTATATATACAGTATACTTATCCGGCCGCGTCATCGCTCCGAATTCTCTGCCATACCTTTGAAGCTGAAGTGTCACTCCTATTAAACGCAATTACCAAAAAGCAAAGCGAACTCGATCCTATCCAAGCCTATCTTCTAATAGACTGCCTCCGTACTCGTTTCCAGGGGCGCAACTAGGGGGTGCTTTGGGGTGCTTGGATAAAAAAAAGTTGACCGACATAATTAACTGATCCAATTCCGATGAGTTTTTCTTTTTTGAAGGGGAAGGTTAGGGGTGCTTTCACTGCGTTGCTTCACGCATTAGGCTTTGCAATATTATGAGCACTATTTGACCATCCATCTCAGGATAATATTCTGGTTGCGCCCCTGCTCGTTCCTGTAATAAGAAGCGGCGATCCCGGGGGGTCGAGTGGAACAAGTCCCTCACCTTTTACAGGGAAGGGACAATTTATACGTTTGTTCCCCACATTTCTTATTCCTCTCATTGAGAGGAATAACCCCCACCTGTCGAGCGAGATCGCCGCCTTTGCCTGTGAAAACCTAAATTATCTATCGCTCTCTCTACTGACAACTTCCCGATGTTTTTCTAACACTCTCTCACCATTCTTATTCTGAAAAAGGCAATTCTTGATAAAGCAAACCTATCTAAGTGTCTCTCTGAATAGGCCTAATAATATAATAAACTGGGCGTCGTCATCGGCCATCAGCAAGTATTCTGTTTCTGTCTCCTGGACATCTCCCGTCGCATTCGTCATTATGGATCACAACCTCCTTCTTCATCGACTTTCTTCCTGGTTTGGCCTCACTGCACACACACACACACACACACACACACACACACACATATATATATATATATATATATATATATATATATATATATGGTGCTACTCTTCTCTAGCTGGTTCAAATCAGAGGCCTATTTGTCCTGCAGACACTTATGTCTTGAGCTTGAAGCCACTGCTCGTAACCCCTTCCACCTTTCTTCAACACTGCTAATCATCCACCTTCATCTGCCTAATATTCGCCTAGATTTACATCTATAACTCCACGGGCTGTTCTGACCATCTTGAAATCGGAACTTGACTCCCTCTGAACTAGCCTTTGGAAATCTTTGATTCGAGATCGACGCAGCATGCACTAGTGACTAGTGAATAAGCTGGTGCTCTTGACTAACGAGTGCCGCAGTAGAGGTTTCAAAATTATAATAGTTATGAACCGATGGACTCTGGTTAAATTATTTGATGAACATTCAAAACAGCGAATCACGCGATATGAATGGTGCAGTACTCAAGCGTGTTGTTTAGGTGTTTGATATACAGGCCTAATTGGTTTTATTTATTTATTAATTTGAGCAATTTAGGCTCAATTAGAATAAGTATGCGGTTAATCGTTATGTAGTCACATCGCTAGCCATACTGAGTCGATAAATGAGCGCTATTATTGAATATTCATTAGGTCGGTTTCAGTGAACTCTGGTTCACTTGTCTCTCACATGCGAACAATTTCCATCGCCGGAATTGCGTGAGCTGAATACTATTTGAAAGGTTCCAGTTGTGGCTCCACTAGGAAAGGCGGGAGCTGCAGAAGACGCGCTTCCTGCCAAGCATCCGTCTCCAAGGCAACCAACGAGCTGCCTCGGTAACCGATAACGTCTGCATCATCGACAACAGCAGCCTCCGTAGGTGCAGCAGCAGCAGCCACTGTACGTAGTCGGTGGTTGGTTGTGTTGGCACGTGTGGATTCCTGTGTATCATATTGAAGTATTGAACACCCTCTTCACTCAGGATCCGTATTGTGTGACGCAAATCTCGTGTGTACCTAGTTCCTACAATGTGATGGACGAAAGAGAAAGCAACCTGCTTGGAAACAACTGGACCAGTTATCCACCACCTTCTCCTCCTCCTCCATCATCTGCTCTAGGTAGGTCGTCGTTCATAATTAATATACAGACGTCTACTATAAAAATAGAGTATCATATAATTATCTTGTTTCCTTGATATCTAGCCCCTATTTATGTTGGTTCTTTTTGCGAAATACATTGAACCTTCTTTTTGTTCAATTTCTTTCTCATAATGTACCGGTATGAGGTTTTATCAGACTGCCCATCATTTACGCATGAAGCTGAGGTGTTTGCCTGCAGTTTAATATATTGGTTTCACGGTGTTTGTGTAAAAGTTAGGAGTAATCTGTCAATGATGGCACCAAATAAATTCCCATTTAAAAAAACAATGCATATCAGTCTTAATTGCTGTAGGCCTACATTAAAATAGTGAAGCTAATTAAGTTTCTGATTGGATGA